>JAMKCH010038904.1:0-129190 GCA_023653785.1 Ophioderma brevispina | reverse complement strand
GCAAAAAATTCAAATCGCCCATGGCGTTATTATGCTAATTAGCGTAATTATTTTGGTGGCACTATTCAAAATTTGTTTTGGCCCTTAAATCGTACTCGAGTAACTTTAAAAAAAAATATCAGCAATGTAAATGTATTGATGATCTCATATTATGAACCAAATTTTATGGAAAAGGTCCTTCAGGAAAGTGTTGTTTCCTTTTGGTGGGCGAATTGGGTGCGCGTTGCAAAAATCGGTTTTTGGACTGCTATTTTGAATCCGTACAACTGATTTTCATTTTTTTCCCTGTTATGTGGTTGTTTTGATGTACCCATCAGTGACCAGATTTTTGTTTAAAAGTTCCACTGCCAAAGTGGTTTTCAGAGGGGGCCCCATGTGGACTCTATCCACCCCCCCCCCCTTATACACAAACAGAAGTGCACAAGACTTTATACACTTATTTTAAGGGGCATTCTTTGAAAATCTATGAATTAGTTTTTCTGTCACAGATAAATTGCTATAATCACCAATCTTGGTCAGAAGATCCATATCCATATCCAGGGCTTAAATCACGCATGATGAGGAACCCCTCCCTAGAATGTTTCCACAAATCTCTATCTTTAGCCATTCTTGTCCAAAATGGACCAAGTTGTTTTGTCATTTTGTCTCTCCATCTGGTTTTTGGATGTCCTGGCTTTCTGGTCCATTCTCTGGGGGTCCACTCTGTCACTTTGATGGTCCACCTGTTATCCTGCAGTCTTTAACCTACCTAGCAGATGGAAATAGCTAACCTAGGCAACTGGATGCTCAGAAGGAAAAGAAACTAGCAAAAGAAGGAAATTGAAGGGTGAGAGGTAGAGGTTGCTCAAGCCCCACTCTGGTCACTAGGTACATTTTTTGACCAGCTCACCACTGGCCCCAGAAGATCCACTGCCCCAAAATCCATATCAGGTTTTAACAGATAATTAGATTCAAAGGTCACATGCATTGAAACCAAATTCAGCTAGAAGAATCACTCAACCGCTGACTTTGTGACCCATATCTATGGGTCACAAGTCAGCGGTTGCACCCCATATATGGGGTGTTAACAGATTGGGTCAAAGCTCATGTGTGCCAATTGAAGGGTCATTTTGGCAGTTTTTGAAAACTTATATAATTTGTTTCTCTAAAGCCTAAACAATTGCGCTGATTGCAGCCAAGCTTGGTCAGAAAAGCCACTGACTCATGGGTATGTTCAGAGAATGACACCCATTGACCACTTTATGACCTTTTAACCCCATCATACAAAATGTTACACATTTTGTGATCACAAAGAGGGGAAAGACGTCCCGATTGACCTCTGTGACCCATCTCAGCACAATAAAATTCAAGGATTCTGGGATGGGACACGGAGGTCAATTGGGATATGAGCATTGTTGTTGCTTATTGTAGCACAGCAGTGCCTGAATTATCGAACTCGCTTATCGGGACTACATCCCGCATAATCATAGCTGTTCCACTATGCGACACCAAAAGTTCACCCGATACCCGGGCCCGATGCCACAAGTTCTACGCGGTTAATCTAACCACTTCATAAACACTGTTTGCGCCATCTAACCGCACTATAAATGACCGATATGATCATCAATAAAATTGAAAAATGGATAATGAAAAAGTAAATAAATAACATATTTTTGACTTTTTTCTAACCAAACAAATTTTTAAAGGAGGATGGCCCAATTTAAGTATATGAAAATGTCATCTTGATAGATTGGCCTTCACCCCAAAACTCCATCTGTAAAGTTTTGCGCCGATATTTCAATCCGTTTTGATGTGAGAGCTAAATAGAGTACTGTGTAAAATTAATGTTGATCGACCAAAAGGGAACTCATTTTCACTCATAACTTCCAAACCAAACATCCGTTAGCCCTAAGATTTCACAGGGTAAATGAGAAAAATAGTAACTTTCTTCTGATACCAACATTTTGGCCACTTCCGGTAAAATCTGGGGTTCTGGGGACGAGGCTATTAGCGATCGGGCCATGGACCTTTAATATTCTGCGTGTGACTCATATCTAGAAACACATTTCCAAACCCCTAAGTCATTTTGCTCAAGCTTGATCAGCCATTCCCAGCTTCCAAATTTTGCACATCTTTGCAGCTTTCGTGACACAAGCCCGTGTAATAGAATTTCTTGTTTTTTAACAGGGATTTAGATCCTTATTTAGTGATTTGAAATCTGTTCTCTTGGGGCTGGAACTGTTACGATGTCGTGTAAACGTCTGTGTAATCTAAGATCATGAACATGGTCCATGAATACCCTATTGAAATTTTTCCCCAAGTACTTTCATTGATGGACCAAATATCAAAAATAGAAATCACGTGATGAATTCAGTATTCTGCCACCAGCACCACATCCTTCAACATGCAGTTTATTCTGTTGAAACTGCTGAATAAGGTGGTGGCACAATACACAATTTCCAAAATCACCACCACTTTAGTCTTAGGAGCATGTTACTGATTTCTATCCTATTTCTACAGATGCATGTTTATACAGGGGTCAGATAGTTAAAAGCCCAGGATAATTAAAGGCAGAGCTGTACCTTAATTGCAAACGCAATTGTCGAAAAACACCCAAATGGGAATGAGGAATGAAGTCAGTATTCTGCCACCACGTCCATCAACATGTATAACATTGCAGGTTTATTCTGCTGAGGCTTTCAAATATAGGGTGGTTGGGTGCTGGCACAATACAAAATTATTTACCATGAATGTAAATAAAAGGCCATTTTTCAGAAATTTATATCAAAAGTAAATTTTAAAAATGGTCAAAATTAGGCTTTTTTTAATTTTGTTATTTTTTTCTACACACACACACACCCTTACTAACAGAGTATAATTTGTGTGACGTTATTGCTTTGTGTGTCCTTTTATTTGGCTCTTGTGTGTCTTTTTGTGTGTCTTGGGTGACTTTTATTTACTGTGTGACATTTTTGTGTGTCTGTTGGACATGTTGGAACACACATGGACATGTTGACTTGTGTGGGTGTAGTTAGGGCCTTTATTAATATGTGATTTTTGCCAAAATTTCATCAGTAGGGGGTGGTAACATCATTTATCTGAAAAAAATGCTATTTCTTATGTGGTAGTCACATAAGGGGAAAAAAAGGCCACCACAAAGGGGAAAAAAAAGGGCCTTTTACAGAAAAAAAGACACACAAGGTATCTCTGTCAAACACAACACTACACACACACACACAAAAAAAAAAACCAAGAACCGGAAAAAAAATGCAGCAACTTTTAAAAACCAAACTGAGATAAATTTTGCTTGATATGTACTCCACATGTTTATGAAAAAGACATCAAAAAAGAATCATGGTCCGAGTGAAAAAGCTCCATTATAGCAGATGAGTTCATTAAAACTTGAGCCCAAACGTCATACGGAAAAAAAATTTGATTTTTTTTTTTTTCGTTTGACCCTCAAGGAGCACCATAAAATTGTACTTTTGACTGCAATTGAACAAATTCTGAGAGGGTTGATAGTTGATGTTTTGGCATGCAATGACCACGCAATAAGGTCTGTGATCCTACATATAAATCCTATTCTAACATAATAAAAAGTATTGCAGTTTTTTAAGAACCACAGACATTTCATGCTAAAAGTGGGCTTTTTTTCCTGTTCATATGTTTTTTTATATTTCATTGCTAAAGTAGTTACTAATGTTTGTGGTTTTCATTATTTTTTTAAACTTTCTTTATGCAGGGTAGCCCCTTCAATGACAAAACACTGGTTGCAGGGCACTCCGTTGAAATCAAAGTGTTGACATCCTGCCAGCATTTTGCAGCATGTTTTGTGACCAAATTTCAAAAAAGATTCAGACTGGATTCGAGTTTACTTCAGGGTTGTACTTGTACTTTGTCGTAAGATGTTGATCTGGCAAGTAAAAGGTGGATTAGCTGGAAGGACACATAAACAATAGCAATGCTCTGTGAGCTGATGACAGCATGCTTTTCAAGTTGATAAATGTGTGGCTGGTAGTAATGTCAGAATCCTTGTTTGAGAAAGAATGAGAAGTGAAGCTTGCAAGGGAAAATATATTAGTTACTTTCCGTTTTTTACAAAATGTAAACACCCAATTTTGTTTCCAAATTTGTTGGAAGTGGGAAGTGTGGAGTGATTTCAGAAAAGGGGCCATTTCATTCATGTACGAATAATACTTGTTCATGAATTATCCCCCCTGTCCCTTAAAATGACACCGTAAGTTTGGTACAGCAAAATTTCACAATGCAGAAACAAAAAGTAAAATTGTTTATTGACAACCTTACAAAAATTCTTTGTTAATTTTGGTAAAGCAACTATTAGCAACATTTTTGAAGAGCGCCCCCCCCAATTTTCAAATTTTGATATTTTTGCCACATGCTTGTTAATTGTCTAGAAAAATACACCTGTGAACGAGAATTGCTCACAAATGCGTTTTTTATCATAAATTGAGCGATGTGAAATAGTGCCACCTCAAGAAAATGACTCTATACTTGGACTTGCCTGAACCAATTAAAACAACTATAGATGAGCATAGATACGTAAATGGTGCTATTTCCGGCTATTTCATATTGAAAAGGCAGTTTCCAGCAGCGTTTGAATTATTATCGGGATCCCGATATATTCTAGTTACAAAAATCCTCGTTGCGACACATAGACATTGTAGCGCTTCTAAAACCATTCAAGTATAGTTTACTAAGCCAGTTACCATGGCAACGGTGTAAAAAATCTCAAATTTTTTTTGAAAAATTGGGGCGCTCTCTCAAAAAAATGTGCTAATATGTTAAAAAAATGGTCCAAAATTAAATTTGAACACGGGCTGCTGGAAACCCAAACTTGGTGGACCTTAAAGTGCTCTTTTCCTTATTAATTTGACATGTATTATAAAGAATTCTTCATGAAAAAAAAAATCACAAGATAATATTGTCTTTCCAATTAATTATTGCAGGCTGTTAAGCCCAAGAAGTGGAACAAGCAAAAGAAGAAAAGGACTGAAAGACTTCTCCAAAGGATTTGAATTCACTGAGAAATCATGGGAACGAGGAGAATTGATGCCAGATTTGGCCACATTCAATTATGCAGAAAGGGAATGTGTGTCCTCAACATTAGAACAAAAAATTGCAAAAATAACGTAAAGAAAGGAACAAAGGTTATGTCTTGTTCAGGATAAAATTTATATCTGCAGGCTGTTAATCCCAAATTATTAAATACATCTTTAGTAAAAAATATTTTGCCTTTAAAAGCTGATTCAGAGATTGAATACTTTTTTTTGGGTTATTAGTTAGAAAGAGTCGCCTTAGAACTAAAGATAGTCGTCTAATGCTCAATTCCTAAGATTGAGATGAATCAGTTTTCGTTTTGATTTGCAGTAAATTAGGGGTTCATCATAGTATTTTGGGTAGAACGAGGTTTCTGCAGAGGGCTTGCCCGGGGATCTGAAAAAAAAATTGCGATGATTTGACACACTTGGCGTTCGTCATGGCAGCCATGCATAAACGGTTGTTTATACATGGGTCACATTGAGCGTATTGACAAATCTCGTACGCTGATACATACAAGGTATACATGAAAGCATTTATGTATAGTGCAACAGTGCCATAGGGACACTGTGTATAACAAAAATTCCAGATCCAGAATTTTTAAAGTTGTGATTTCTATATAAGAACTTCGATTTGAGCTTTACATTGATTAGTATATGGACACACAGCATTATGTATATGCAAAAAAAACACGATTGTTTGAAAATTGAGGGGACCCTCATCGGGAAATCTCGGAGTAGACCTTTAATTAAAGCTTCTTGAATCTGAATGTTTACTAGGAAAACAAAGTTCTGACAATTTGATGAAGCCTAATTATTAAATTTGATAGTACAGACCAGGATTGTTGTGTTATTGTAAGTGATTTAACATAATATGGTATTACCTGAATTGTTAGGGGTTTAAATACAACCTCCATATTAAAAGTCAAGAACTGTTGATTATGTGCTTACATCCTTTTAAAAACCCTTTGTACAATTTTTGGAAAGATCACTCGTATTTCAACTTGCATTTCTCCTGATTTAGCAAAGAAGCAAGAAAACCAGGCTAGCACATCTTCAGAAGTCACAAGATTACAACAGAAATGGCCCCTCAGTCACAAACCAAACTCCATCTGAAGCCAAGAAAGACGTGAAGATGAAGAAGATGAGCATGATAAGCCAGAGGAACTGAGGGAGAGGGAAGGTGTAGAAAATGAGGAAGAGGCGGAGGAGGAGGAAGCGATAGTGCTCGGAGGAAGATTGAAATGGAAAGAATTGAAGTGTGACCAGGTCAAGGTTAAGGGTGTCAGTGAGAAGAGGGTCAACAGGAGGAACAAGAAGAATGAAGTGAGAGGAGAGAGGAAGCACAAAAAATCGCGTGATATCACATTTTTGTGGCGCTGCCCTAATGGGCAGGAAGACACATAGGGTCAACTTTGTCCACTGTTGTTGTAGTCTGTTGTTGGCTGTTGTTGTGAAAAGGAATTAACATTTGCCTGTAATATCCACTACTTTGATGGAATTTAAAACCAAACTTGGGTCACAGGTGCAACATGGCATCCCCCACTTGTTGATGAAGTCAAATGTCAATGCCAAGGTGTGAAAGTCATGTGAGGGTCAAGTTGTAAGATAGGCTGAAATGCATATCTCGCTACTCGTACATCGTTGTGCATTGTCCGGATAGGAATTTCGGTAAAAATTGGATTCGGTAGGAAACCCAGGCTCCACGTATTGGAACCAAACTTGGAATCATAGGTGCAAACCAAGGGATCCGCATGTGAGGAGGGTCAAAGGTCACAATATCCAGTCAAAGGTATTGTGAGGTCAAGTGGTTAAGATGTAACCTCATTGTAAGTTTAACCTCATATGAAAAGGTGAAGGTCAATTGGAACCAAACTTGGTTTATGGCGTTTACATGCAAACCCCCTCATTTGTTTATGAGGTCCAAGGGTCACATCTCAAGGTCAAAGGTCATGTTAGGCCTTGTCATTCATAACCGCGGGAACGGTATGCGACACAAGCGGTTGGGCCAGCTGATTTTTTTCTGTGAGGGGAAAAGATGCCTTCAAATTTATTTATGTTACCACTTGGAAAAAATGTGACAGCAGGCACTCGTTATTTCCACATATAGTAGCTGGTCAACATAGAAACATATATTCATTAAATTCAGCTCGGTGGTCATCGGAACAGAGGATTTTCAGTGCTCTGATAACTATTTTTCATACTCAGGAAATGAACCCGATGATGAACGGAGAAGATGAAGGAGACAAGTTTCTTTGAGGAGGCAACGGAGAGCTGAGGTCAACTCCTTCCAAGATATGAAAACCTTCCAGCCCACTTCTTAAGGTAGGGCAGATCGTGCTACACGGCACTTGGCGATCGGGCTGCAAAAAACAGTTACCTAGTGTATGGTATAGTATATATGGGTGTGTGGGGCTTCTTGAGCAGCTTTCCAGTTTAAATTTCAATATGGAGGAAGAGTTGCATGCACATAACATCTGTTGGTATAGGTTCCCAAAATGGATAATGATGAAGTTGGTGCCTCCACTACACCAATACATGGCATTCAGTTTGTGGTAGTACACAGTGTATGCTCTTGCAAAAGGAATGGAAAAACAACAGGTAACTATTCATGGAGCAATGGATGACCTGAAAGTAGCACATAGGTACATATAAGTATAGTGAGGGAACATATAGAGTACACCATTGGCTTGTGTATTGTGAAGGTCAACCTTGTCGCAGGCCTAGTAAGTGTGTGTGTGTACTCTTGACGTGTCTATGTAGGTGTGTATGTAGAAAATATTTTTTGATGTGATTATTAGTTTGGTAGTACAATAGGGTGGTTAGGTTAGAGAATAAAGGTATGATTTTGCGGAAACCTGTTACTCCTCTTTACGACGAAGTGAACCCAATGGATACCATGATTTTAAGTGGAAGGAGCGAGGCCGGAAGCCAAGTTTTCCACGCAAAAATAATGCGTGTGACGGTTCAATTGTCGTCGTAAAGAGGTACCGGTTCCCAAAATCATACCGTTATTCTCATTCTTAAAACAGCAATTATCATTTAAGGTCATCTTAACCCATTTTGGAGATGACTTACAGCTTAAAACAACAAGCAAGGACTGCCATCACCCAGTGAAAACAATCGAACAACCAGCTGAACGCACCGATCTATACGCCAACGTTGGCAGAAGCGCGCCGGAAAGTAGCAAAAGGAGGTATGACGCGCAGGCGCTTCAACCTAAAAATAAACTCAATACGCAGCGCGTATACCTGGGTTCCAATTAAACCGAATTGAACCCGGGATTCAGCCAATGTGAAATTGCTTCATTTTCACAGCTGGGTTAAGAATTAGAGGAAGCACACGTTTGTATTTGGGATTGGAATTCCTTTTTCATGGATTGAATGAACAACATTAAATTGTGTGTTTTGCCACCCCCCCAGTAAAAGTTCACACATTACATTATGCCCTCTAAACAAACTCCCTACTGGGAATGTGATATAAAAATACCATGAGTATTCGTGTGTAAGGGACTCCACAGGACCATGACACTGTAGTACATATAGAGTTACCTAGTACCTGGCCTAAAACATAGTGAAGGTATCCTTTCCTGTGTACCTTTGTAGAGATCTATGCCCAAAGTGCCTGTGTGACATGGGTTCTTATGTAGTAGGTACTCTTAGTCACACTGGGGTACACGTGGTGGAACCTATTTCGTGGTCTATACCATAGTGAGGTATCTGGCTGTGTACCTGCGAGGTAGGTATAGATCTGTACTCACATACTGGGAGTACTTATGGAGTACCTACTACATGTTTTTTATACCATAGGAGGAAATCTGGGTGTTAGTATACCTCAGACAGTATGTCAAACAACAATGCACAGGAGCTGAGGTCCATAACTTGCTAAGACTTGTGCAAATATTCAGTTTAAGAGCAAAGTGGTAACACAAAAACTCTAGAGGGTTGGCAATTTCCGGGAAATACTAGTATTCCCCACCTAGGGCTGGGAAATGTGGGAAATAGTGGGAAAACTGGGAAAATACGGGAATACGGGAAATACGGGAATATGGGAAATACCTGGTCATAACCGGGAAATACCATGGGATGAAAGCACATTTGAAGACCTCATTGGGGGAGTTAACCTCAAATAACTATATTTTTACAGTATATAAATGTGGTGCTATTCATCTGGGTATGTTTGACGGTTAATCAATTCAAGTCCACTCCACTAATTGATCATAATAAACCATCAAGACAGTTGTATTATGATAATCAGATAAGCTATACCCTGTGTGACCAAGCGACCTTCATTTCTGAGAAGCTCAATTGCTCCATGAGCTCCTACGTTTTCCTCAACAGACTTTCAGGAACTCCATAAATTGAGCTCCTTAGTCCTGAAGATATGTTGATATGACATGCAAGTATTATGGAACCTTTTGTTGTGCCACCAAAATGAACTCAGAGAGTTATTAACAGGCTCCTCGTATTTCATAAATGAAGGCCTGGGCAAAATAGTGTTTAGGTCTTATGAAAGAGGACCAGCTACAATAGGAAAAATTAAGAAATGAATAATAGCATTAGAATAAAAGCTGTCAGGCGTATGTTCGCATTCAGGCTAGTGTGACTTGGCATCGAACAAGTTACTTGTGCTTAGCATACATGTACACAAGTCTGCTGGCGAAGTTCAGTTCTTACTGGGCCATTTAGTGGAATATTATCTCTCTGTGGCTATTAGCCACATTACATGTAAGTCATATTGAGGATTAAAGAATTGTTGAGAGACTGAGGGATAAATTGAAAGTGCAGAATCTACAGATCAAAAGATTGAGTCCAATAGCCAAGTTAGTGATAAAATGAAAATGCCATCAACCCCCTAACCTGGGTCATTATTGCATGAAAGTGACTTCTGTGTAGTTAGTGGATTTCATTATATTTAAATAAAATAAAGTTGAAAATGTCAACTTTTTGAGTATTTCCCGGGTATTTCCCAGTTTCCCGTTTTGGCCGAATAGCTTGGTGGTATTACCGGTAAATACCGTATTTACCGCCCAGTATTTCCCAGGGCGGGAAATACCGGGCAACCCGGATGGAAACTGATTGAACACAGTGTTCAATTGTGGCTAGATCTAAACTGACTACTCTTTTACAGGCTATCAGCACATGAATTTCAACACACCAACCCCCATACAAGCTGTCACTATCACGGTAGCGTCTCTTGGGTAAAGACATCTGTGCATGTGCAGTCACAGGACGGGTAAGTGAACAACAAGATAGATTATAACTCATACTGTGGCCTTGGAGAATTTGTACCAAAATATCCTTATCAACCAAAGATTTCAAGTATCATGAAGACTGAACCCAATGTATATTTAGCCTCCATTTTGTGATTGAAACGATTATCTTATTTCTCAATTTTATTTGAGAAAGATTTCTCACAGGAAAAGTACTGTGTTATGATAAAAATACATTGGTCTAGTTCGGACGCTTGGTCCCTGCTGTCGCGGTTAGTGAATGATACGCCTAGCATGACCTTTGACATGAATATGTGGACCTTGGACCTCATAAACAAAGGGGATTTGAATGTAAATCCATAAACCAACTTTTCAAAGAGGGTCAATTTACATTTCAGTTTTTACAACGACCTCACATGAACCTTTGACACTTGTTTGGTGACATTTGACCTTGTTATGTGACCTGTTGACCTGTTATGGACCTTTGACTTCATCAACAAATGAGAGTCCCAGGTTGCACCTATGACTCAAGTTGTTACAATTGAACTTCAACTTTTTCAATGAGGTCAATTTTCAATTTTCAGCCTATTTACAAACATGACCTCACATGACCTGTGACCTTGGCATGTTGTTGACCTTTGACCATCATCAAAAATGGGGGATGTATGTTGCACATGGGACCCAAGCTGGTTTAAATCCATCAAATATGAGATTTACAGCAAAATGTTAAATAACAAACCACAGACAACAACAAAAGACACAAAACAAAAGAGACAACAACAGTGGACAAAAGTGATTCTATGTGTCTTCCTGTCTTAGGGCAGGCCGCACAAAAAGAGAGAGGGGATTCCCTAGTGATATATTGAGATAACAACTGTTGTTTACAACTAGATTGCCTACAAGAGGAGAAATGGAATTCCCCAGAGTAATTTAGGAAACTGAGTCAATACTGTGTCGAGTGTTTGTAAACCCCATAGTCTTGAACTGCTTCTTTTTCAGGACTGAGAAGAGTCCCATGGAATATATGACCTGAGGATTTTCAAGTGTGAATTTGCAGCTGTCATTGTGGAGTCTTTGCTGTGAAATGACAATGCTTTCAACTCTGGACACTAGGGACTTGAAATCTTAAGTTAGTAGTTTATAAATTATGTGAAGTTGTTATTGTATTTTTTTTGGACATACCAAATCTTTGAACCAATCGATAAAATCATTAACTGTGTTTTATTTATAAAATTTAGATATTTGTGCACAAGGCTCATTTATTTGTTTGAAAGGTATTTCTGACCTTGACGTCCATGAGATGGCATACCAGAGTTGGGGGCTTCGTCCAGGGAACTTCAAACCTCAGAAGAGAATAGAGCTAATAGTGCTGCAAATCATCACTTTAAGAGGTTCAACGGATTTGCAGAACAAATCCTTCCACACTGCTGTGTTCTGTATTTTTTGTAGTAACCCAAAAAAAGTAGTAGATAGTCCTTCCTTAAACTCTGATAGTACTCATAAAATTCTGTCTACAGATCAGATAATTAACAAGACGTTGCACAAGTGTTGACTTGTTGGACATCGTAATAACAGTTCCTTATCCATAGAACCCACACACAGTCATAAGGGTCTCAATGACTGGGTCTTTCAATGCTTTAAGTGTTCATCTTTGGCATCTACTTCAATAGCATTTAGCTTAATAGCCAGCTCTGGATCAAAGAGCTTGACATCACTGAGTTTACCATCCAACTGCTTGGCTTGGCCTGTCAGTTGCTGATACAAATCATCTGAAAAAGCCCTAGGTCTTGGCCCTACATGCACCATGGTCATTGCTGTTAGCGTCCCTGTGTGTCTGTAAACACCCATCTCAAGAGCTGATCTGTCTACTTGGAGATTGAGGTTGTTAGGAGGTCCCTGGGATATTGATAAGTGTAACATGGCACTCTGCACAAGACGGAAAAATTCCTTGGTGGGCCTCCCATGTCCACTGCCCCCTCACCTTCTTTTGATTTTGTAGTTGCAAAAATAACATCAATATGATGAAGTGGCCTGAATGTATTTCGGGTTAAACCCCGAAAGGCACCACTGAGTGGTTTCATGCGGTTGATACTGAATTTCGATGTTTTGCCTGCAATTAGTTGACTCCTTAAAGCTGCTAACTCTGTGAGAAGTTTGGCAATTGTTTTATCCGCTTTCTCATCAGATTCATTCTCAACAGGCTCTTCATCAGTCTCTTAATTTACTAATTCCTCAAAGAGAGCCATGTATGATTCCATATGCACCTCCCTGTTCGACTCAGATGTTTCAGTGTTATTCTCCTCTTTTCATATATCCTTTACATCTAAAGTTGTCTCTTTTGTATGTTTAAATGCCACTGTTGGGGTCCCAGCAGGTATGAAGAAAACAGCTTGACTGGATTCAGGTACATCTAGTGCCGAATGGTGTTGGTGAGAAAGAAGCATCATCTATATCGAATTCTGCTTCCTGTTGGGCACCTTCACTAACAACATCATTAGTTTCAAGCTGTAGTTCATCGTCTCCTTCATTATGTAAATCATAGTCTGGCATAGTGGCCGATCAAGTACCCTCTACGAAGCCGGTTTTTCTGAACGGGAACAATGGACCAACTAATGTGCTCTTCAAAATTCCTTCTAACAAATACTTTCAGTTTCCTAAATGTCTCGAGCGGCAGTAATACTCTTTCAGTAGCAATTCTGTGAATAGTAACTATGTACAATTGTGTGTTTAAAATGAAAACGAGAGCATCAAGGATGCTGTGGCTTACTCCAGAGGTGTGGTGTTGAGTTGTGCAATGAAGTGAAACCACTTATAGGTGCAAGCAACAAACACTTATAGGTACAAGCAACAAATGGCATGCTAAGTGATAATACCCATCCTAACGTCCCTTAATGGGCATTTCAGTCAACACTCGAGATGTGCACCGCAACATGTCACAGATTTTTCTCTTTTTGGTGTGATGATAGAATTGGGAAACATGAAAAATCCTGAAATTTGGCTTAATACGCCTTTCTTCCCGCAGGAGCATTCAGAAATTGAGGGGGGTCACCATCAAACATGCTGTGTGATGCAAAAGACAATTTGAGAGGGCCATCAAATTGGAATGGCGAACCCTTCCCAACTCTGGGAAAAGCACTATTCTGGGGAATTTTTTTGGTGTAGAATCAAATCTGGCATCAAAATGCGATAGCTCCTTTACTTTTAAAGTATTTGGGTGTTAAAAATGCAATATCTTTCATGTGGAAACAAGTGTGGGGTCAGAATCTGTAACAATATTTTTAATGTCCGTTTTCTTGTTAACCAGAGACACACTGCAGGACTTTCTACAGTACATAAGTACATTAGGTTAGGAATAAGAGAGTTTTTTGTTTTTACAGCCTATTGAAAACTCGAATTTTGCAATTGACATGTATTGGCCCCCTGAACTCAATGTGAATATGACATCACCCCTCTATCTCAATATGTAGAAGATACATCATAAAAGTAACTATTTTGAAAGGAATCAGCTTGGTTGTCTCGTGTCTCCATGTTGCTCTTTTTTGCACAAGATACTTTTGCGACTATCCCCATAGATGTATATGGTGATATACGGCGGTGGCATGTACAATGACCTCTGGGTAATGTATACCTTTGTGTGGAACTTTGAGGGTGTATTTGTGTGAAAAAAAATAAAGACAAGCTAGGTTCTTTCAGGGGAAATGTGTAAGATATGATCTTCAAACATATCTGAAGCTGAGGGGCGGTGTCGAATGTCAACACTGGTTTTCAGGGGGGTCAAATTGTCAAAAAAAAAGTACAATTACCCTTTTCAAGGGGCTGTACCTCACTTATTACTGTTCTAATGTGTTCATAATTGTATTGGTAATTTGGTTTAAAGTCTAAACTATGTACTCTGATTGACCAAAAAGATGGACATTAAAAATGTTTCTTACTTTTGGAGTTAATACCCCCCAGATTTGGCCCCCAAATAAAAACAAAGGCGCATATTTAGGCCTCATAACCTTAAAAGTAAAACACACTATGAACTCCCTGATGCCAGATTTGCATTCTACACAAAATACCATAGATAGTGATTTTCAAAAGTTTGGAGGGCTCCATTAACTAATCTGTGACCCTCTCAACATAGTTTTTCACATTTGGCAGCACTTTTGATGGTCTGAATTCACCCCCTATAAAACTCCCTCCTCCCTTCTCCTCGAACCCGATCTCCAAGGCCCTACGCAGATGAAGTGACCGTGCCTGCGGTGAAACGAGAAGGTCTGGGCCAGCAGCGCGACTCGACATGTATCACCCAACCACAGCCCCTGCATGCCCCGACCCCCTTTCATGATCTCTTCCATTCCACCACATGCTACTACCACCACATTAAATTTTACGTGGAAATATTAAATTTCTTTATCCCACGCACTGCCTGCGGTCTTGCAATCTCGTAAGACTTAAAAATTCTGTCTGTACTAGGATCTTCATGCAACTTTTTGTCTTTGTTTTTTTCTCCAATTTGTGGTTTTCTGGCTTCTTAATAAATCGGTACGGGGAGGGGGGTTGATTCCAGGCCCCAAAAATTTTTTTGGGGGGCTCCGAAAATAGGAGGGGGATTCCAGGCCAAAAAAAATGGGGTCTACGAACTAGGTTGTCAGAAAATTCAGAAATATAATGCTGCGATCTCCTTCAATTCAGTACTTTTGAGCGTTTTGAAGAAAATTTGGGTAGAATATGGCTTTGGACATGAAAAGTAGGGTCTCTGGACATGAAATGGTCTTTAAAATGGGGGTCAATTGGAACTAAAGAAATACAGCAAGTAACACTTGCGCGATCCCCCTGCAAGATGGCAGTATACAACAAGGTGGTAGGTGGCCGCACAGATCGAGTCAGTTTGTCAGGGCATCAAAATTCATAAAATTGTTTCTCAAGAATAAATATCTAGAAATGTAGCCATTTCTGAAAAATGAATGAAAGCTTATAAAGGGGAAAATGACTGGCAGATGACCTTTGGCCTGATATGTGACCTTTGAACCCAACATATGAAGGGGAACCCCGTATTGCACCTTCGACACAGTTAGGGTGGAAAAGGAACTTCCAACTTTTCAAAGTGACCAGAAAACAAAAAACACCAAAATGGCACATGACTCAGTTGACCTTTGACCTTGTCAATTGACTTTGAATCATCCACATATGAAGGAACCCCTATTGCCATTCACCCAAGTCTGGTTTAAATCGGACCTTAACTTTTGAAGGAGATGCAAAACACGAAAACCTACCCAAACGGGGCACTGAAAATGACCTCAGATGACCCTTGACCTTGGTCCATGACCTTGACATCCACTATGAAGGAAACCCCTATTGCACTTCACCCCAAGTCTATGATATGATATTGGCTGATTTGAGTAGGATACAAGAAGTTATCGGTAAGCTAGAGTTTGAAAATATGTGCGAGTCGCGGAGGAAGCTAGTAGCGCCGAGCGCAATATTTTCAAAACTCATAGCGAGGCCAGATAATTCTTGTAGCCTGACGATAAAATCATGCCAATATTATCATTTGTTTCAGAATCTGACTTGAACGTGGCTTCAAGTTTAGAATAACTAGATCTAATAACATTAGTGAAAAGTATACAACACCATGGTAACATCAATATTTTAAAGGGACACCAGGAAGTATCAAAGAAATTGACCAGTTGACAAATAGGAAAACCAAAGAAATGGAGCAGTAGACCCAGGAACCACCAAAGAAATGGAACCAGGAGACACCAGAAACCACCCCAAAATTTCAAACAGTAGACAGGCAAAACCAAAATAATGACACCCCCCCAAAGAAATGGAACATGCCCTAGGACTACGTAAGCCAATCAGAAGCCTCCAGAAAAACTCTGTCTGTTAAAACTCATGTCATGGTCTCAAAAACTCAGTCACTGTCTCGGTACTGGTTTATTGTACCTTAAGATGTGTACAATGATATAGGATGAAGATTCTGTAAAAATAATAAGGTTTAAATCGGCTTAAACTTTTCAAAGAGACGCATAAAACGAAAACCTAACCCAAACTGGAACACAGAACCAGACGTACATACAATAGGAATGCGCACACCCAGCAATATCCCCCTCTGCTTTTCACGCCAGGTGGGATAATAAAAGCAGCCTAAAAAGAGAGGGTTTATAGGCGGGCACATAACCCATACATGTACTTTGCACTTTGCACCCAATGTGAGAAGCCCCTCCCCAACATGTACATTTAATTGTTTTGCTGTCATACCACATTTTGAAACAGTTGTAATTTTTCTGTACCACAATTTGTTACATTCACATTAATTTCCAATTCACACACGCACACCATTGCAAACAACACACAAACGCACACATACACAACAGTATTAAAAAATGGATGAAGTTGGCATCAAAGGAAAAAAGAATAAGTTTTTTAGTTGTCATCAAAAACTTTCTAAATTAAGAGGTAACAATACTCCAGGTGACCAAAATCATATGCCCTGCAAGGCAATCTATGCCAAAAACAAACATCCAGGCCAACATATAATGACATGTGGTGTATATCACTACACTGGACAGTTATGACCTTGATGTCCAAAAAAGTGGGTTCCGGTTTCTGGTTAGAGACCCTTACTACAATGCATGCAAAAGAGTGCAGAAACTAAGCTGAACAAGAGTATGGACTATTATTGATTTAGTTTACAAGAAATGTGTTACAAGTGTTACAAGTGTAACACTTCTGTGCGTTTTCTTGATCGATATGCCATGTTTCTTGCGTGTTAATGTTATTCCACGGGGGGTGAGTGTTTTGGGCCCTATAGACGTTTTGCTCGACTCCTCTAAAGCGCCCTGTTTTGTTTCATTTGTGTAGTAATGGAAATAAAGTTGATGAGCATATTGATCTGGTCACCCAGCACTCTCAGATAGACTTACTTCGTTAAGGCCAAAAAGAAGGAAATACTTTACTGGACACATGCTACAGTCTCACGTTGATCAAATGGTTGCTACTCCCTCGTTTACTCTCCGAGATTAGATTCCAGTATATTCGCCAATCACGTAGCTCCAAACAGAGCGTGATGATAAAGAAACGGAAAAATTGCAAACGGGGCGGATCGGCGGCCGTCACAGTCATTACCGGCATCCTGGAGATGTGTTAAACATTTAAAATGGCCGCTGACCTGCGATTGGAGCCCGGATAGCATGGCTAGTAGAAGCCGAGCAAAATTGCTTGTTTTTCCAAGGTCAAAAGTGAGTAATCGCATTGATAGTATAGACCCCAAAGTTTGGCCTTAGTTCACATTAATCCCTGTGGTATTGCTCAATGGGCATATGTGTGATTGTAAAGGTCCCGCATGATAGTTTGCCTCTTGAAATTGTCCATTCGTGTGCCGCTGAGACTGGATATTGCCCGCAACGTATGTTGTAGACCCTGGGGGATACAACACTTGTGTTGTGTTACGAAACTAGTCCGCAGGGTGATGACCTTGTTAGTAGTGTGGGCATAAATGGAATATTTTTTTCTAATTTCTTTCCACCGAGTGGCTCTTAGGCCATTTGGTGCTAAAACAAAATCAGAAAAGCTTTTGCCAAAGATGAATTTTCTAGGTCGGTGGTTATAAAATGACTTTAAATTTTGTACATGAAATCAATAGGGATATTTTCCTATTTCAGAAAAACAAAAAAAAAACGGACTATCTTAGTCATGATTTGCTTAGACCTTCCTCAAATATGTGCATTATAATAGCAGCTAAACACTTTTTCACGAGAAAAAAAATTAAACAAAGTCATTCTCAATGGCCGAAAAAAACTATTTTTTAC
Organism: Ophioderma brevispina; assembly: GCA_023653785.1. NCBI lineage: Eukaryota > Metazoa > Echinodermata > Ophiuroidea > Amphilepidida > Ophiodermatidae > Ophioderma > Ophioderma brevispina. The sequence goes on along the minus strand of JAMKCH010038904.1, from coordinate 111,146 downwards.
AAAATTCATTCAATTGAGCAAGGGCAATACAACAGAATAACCAAAACATGACCCCGATTCTATGGGTTACTGGATGTGAAAGACAGTGTATTGTTGTAAGGTCAAGCCTTTATAACATGTCAATACCTGGACCATTGTACTGGAGTGTTTATACCAAAACAAGTGATGCTATATTAACCTAACAACAGACTCTTTGCAAGCGACTGTACGATTGTGCTATGAATGGCATTGTATTGGAAAGTCAAGCCTGTAAACCAGTTACATAAACATGCCAGTGCCATTGCAATGCCATTGCCAGGTGTTTTTTATTCCAACTGTGATGCTCTTATTACCAGACAAAAGACAGTAGAAGGCAAAAACTTCTTGTACGTAAAGAGTGTTTTTAGTGGCTATGTAATTCAGACCATTAGGTGGAAATGATTGCAGTTCTTATGAGTGACTCTACTCCCTTTGCAAGGTGAAGAACATTTTTTTTTTTTTAAAACGGTTTTTTAATTTTATTATTATTTTGGAAACAGGTTTTTATATTTAGGGAAGCAGTATACCTATGCTTATGTGCTATTAAATAAAGGTCAATGGTTTTTTTTGTCAGAGAATTTTTGGCACTTGAATATTTAACCACCAAAATCCCATTGATTTCAGGGTACAAAACTTAAGTCATTTTAACCCAAAAATCATCTAGGCGAAAATGCTTCCCGGATTTGTTTTCAGGCAAACCAAAATGGCCTAAGATCCCACTCGTTTTGAAAAAGATCTTCACTTGCCCCCCCTATTGTTAGTCAAACTCTCATAGGAACTAATCGCACTTGTACCAGATACATTCTTACTGGGGACGAACTGTACCAAGATACAAATTTTTGAACGTGAATGTTCCCTGCATCTTCAAAGTGACTGGATGGCACCCTCTTCCCATTGAACAATGCCAGGTCGGCTGTGCAATCCTTGAGCAAAATTCCTTTCAAAGACTTTCTCATCCAGAAGAAAAATCTGTCAAAGTTCAGAAGTTGATCACGATTCAGGTTTTCGGTCTAATCCATGGTTGTGGCTTCCACCGCCATTGCTGGCAGAGACCTGTGCTTCATGTGTTTCCAACCACATTGTGCCCGTAACGTATGCTTTATTTTTCATTTGCGGCATTGTTGCGTATAGTCTTGCTGGTACTGGCGATGTTTCACTTATTGTCCTTGTATCCAACCTACACCTCTCTGCCCTCCTATCATTAGGGAATGCTTCCAATTCTCTTTAATGTTTTTTCTGCTCCTTCAGCATTCCTGCTCAAGGGTCCGACATTTTGGTTACTACTGTTACTCTGGCTCAATAATTTCTTGACATTTTAGAACGTACCCACGTTCCCGCCAAAATGACGCACCATTCGTGTTGCACTAGCCGCAGTACACCATGAGATGAACGCGCGCGTTTGTTATGTCCAAGAATTATGGCCCAGAGTATATGTCTGTAGCGTGCGCGTTGGTCTTGTCGACAAAACCACCATACCCACCATATGGAACAAAACACCACTTTGAATTGTTATTGTAATTTTGTTTTTTGACATACCAAATTCTTGAACCATCTGAAAAAGTAGAAAATATTACTCGTTTATTATATAAATTGAGCTCATTTGTGGCACAAGGCGCATTATTTGTGATTAAAGGTATTTTCTGACCTTTGACATCCATGAGACATCATAACACCAAGCACCATCTATTTAGAAGTCAATTAATTAAACACACCCACACCTATTAAGAAGTCAATAACATATGAAGAGAGTTGTGTTACATCTTTCCTTTTTTATTAACCCTTGACAAATTCAAATGACCCTACCTATACTTTGTTTATTACCATATAATTTGAAATGGGTATTTGTTTTTTAATTATCCATGATTGAATATAATTCCATTTTTAATGTATGCTTCGTGACACAAATGTGACAAGTGTACTTATAGTGCGTCGCTGCGAAAGTGTTGCTTTCAGTGTGATGTGTGTGCCTGCACGAAAGTGATAACATTTCTCTATGATTCAGACCAGACAAAGTATAGCCCCTAACACAGATATGCAACAGTTACTCTAGTTATTAGATCCACTGTGGCAGAAGGGTAATTAATCCTTATTGAAACAGAGTTTAGAAATTGGGGGCTTCACTTGTTGAATGGGCAGATTATGTGTATTGAAGTTGACATTGAAAAACAAATATTTGAATTTTGCAGGTAAGACTGCAGCCTTCATGCTGCCAGTACTCGAGAGAGTGCTGTACAAGCCACGTGAGGCTGCTGTGACTCGAGTCCTGACATTGGTACCTACCAGAGAGCTGGGTGTCCAGGTGTACAACGTCACCAGGCAACTAAGTCAGTTTACCAGTGTGGAATGTTGTCTTGCTGTGGGTGAGTTTACTGTTGTGGTCCAACAGCTCATTGTCCCTGATAAAACAGTGAAAGTGGTATGGTTAGGTTGGGTTAGAATAAATTTGTCTAATGTCGTGTGAGGTCAAGTTGAAAATAGGCTATAAATGTAAAATTGACCTCCATTGAAAAAGTTGAGTTCAAACTTGGAGTTATAGGTGCAATATGGGATCCTTCATTTGTTGATGAGGTCAAAGGTCATGTGCCAAGGTCAAAGGACATGTGAGGTCAAGTTGTAAGATAGGCTGGGTGGCCCACAGCTTATATTCTTGAATAAGGCGAGCATGAAGGCTGAGAGCCGCAAAATTCTAGTTGTCTGACCTGAAGTAAAGTGGAGCCAAATGTGGTATAGAGTGTTGTTTTAAAATAATATTATTTTGAGAGAATACAGAACTAGGAAAGAGAACAGCCTTACTAAATTTCTGAAAGTACTAATTGTCATTTATGCTAATTCAAAACCCCACAATTCTAATTTGGACAAAATAAATAACAATTTGGTAACTTTGAAATAATGGTTCTTCTTTAGAGTTGAATTCCACATTCATGTTGATATTAAACTCTGATATACTTCTCGCTGTCAGGTGGCCTTGATGTTAAGCTCCAGGAGGCTGCTTTGCGTCGTAGTCCGGACATAGTGATTGCTACTCCTGGTCGTCTTATTGATCATCTGCATAATGCTCCAGTGTTTCACATCAATGACATTGAGATCCTCATTCTAGATGAAGCTGACAGGTGAGTCTGTGTTTTAGTTCTGCAACTTTTTCTACCAGCAATGGCAACTGCTTAAACTTTGGCTCCTCTCTGACAACTCTTAAGAATTCCTTGGTCACTTCCCAAGAGTTTCTTCCCCTTGCATGAGTCCAAGCTCATTGGAAACCAGCAAAAGATTTTGCGCTACAGTGATTGTGAATGTGGTAGATTTAAGTTTGACCCAAATTTTATTGCTGTCATTGATAACTTGTTTTTATCTCTCTAGGATGCTGGATGAGTATTTTGCTGAGCAGATGAAGGAAATCATTCGCTTGTGTTCTTATCACAGGCAAACTATGCTGTTTTCTGCAACCATGACTGATGAGGTAAGAATTACTGCACAGTACATACTCTGTACCCATGCAAAAGGATGCGAATTTAAGCACCACTGCAGCGTACATATTGCACCCTTGAATAAAGGTTCATTCGTACTACTTCACCATATTTGTGTTGCGGTGAGTTGCGGTACCAGAATTGCAGTCTCTTCTCAGAATACCGCATTGCGGTATCACAATGAAGTCAAATTAATTTTAACTGGATTTGCGGTTTATTGGGGTGTTGAAAGCGAATGAATATATCTGCACCGCAACTCGCCACAGCGCAAATGCGGTAAAGTATGAATGGACCTTGAGGCATTTTACCTCAATTACTCCTCTCTACCTCAGTGTATAAATGGGTACCTAGTGTATAAATGGGTACCAGCATTATTCAATTTAATAGACCCACCATAGAGGTGTAGCAATCTCTAAAGTGAGCAGGGAATCAGGGTTTCCAACATGGTACAGTGAGAGCCTGAGCAAATTTAAGCTTAGATTTGTTGTGTGGAACTATTTGATACTAATTACAAGTACCACTTGACTTGCAACCATTTTGATTTGTAATAGAAATTTTGAGACACACTTTGTACAGTACGATCAATAAATTGTATTTTTCTTAGAGAGTACAATTATTTGTTCCTAGAATTGTACCTTTTTCTCTGTACCCAGGTGAAAGACTTAGCAGCAGTGTCCCTGAAGAACCCAGTGAAGCTGTTTGTCAATGAGAACACAGATGTGGCGTACAATTTGAGACAGGAGTTTGTACGAATCAGGGAGAATAGGGAAGGCGACAGGGAAGCCATTGCCTCAGGTGAGTGAATTGACTACACAACCATGTTGTGGAAAGCCTGTGTGATCATGCAGAAGGATGGATGCCTGCCTGTCTGCCTGGATGGATGGATGCCCAACAAAATAATTAATCCACTCTACAGACTACCATGTAATTCTAGTTTTTAAACAGTATTCATACTTTTTCCCTGATTTTGCTTACAGAAATATATCTGTAGGGTCAGCTTGCCTCCCCTGCTGCTCTTGAATATCCAAATTTCTCCCATTACTCTTCACTTTTCTTGATATCGAATGACCATTGCGGATTAGAAAAGAACGAACTATGCTTATGTATTGTCCATTTCTCAATACATCATTAATTAATTGTTTTGTTTCCTGATATTACACAGCACTTTGTTGTCGAACGTTCCACGACCACTGCATGGTGTTTGTACAGACCAAGAAGCAAGCACACAGGCTACATATACTATTGGGTTTGCTGGGTCTCAATGTGGCAGAATTACATGGAGATATGTCACAAACACAGGTACTAGTAACGTTCCCTTTATGAAATTGTTTCTGTTCCTTTATGAGGTAGATTAATATAATTGCGGGGGTACAAAAATATAGTTTACCTCTTAAGAAAAATGCTTAATAGTTTTTGCTTTACTTTTCTACCTGTTTGTCAAAAACACTTCTGAGTGAGGTGTTCTACTACCTATCAAGTGCAAATTTAGAGAAATTTGTATCCTCACAGAATCTCCTCATGTCCATTTAAAGAAAACTTTGTTGCAGGCTGTGGTTGGCTAAAGAATAGAATTTGGATGGGGCAGGTGGTTTTGCGTAAGAAATTGCCATTAATTTGTTTTTTTAACTAATGTCTTGATTATATCTGAAAAGTGCACTTTAACACTTAAAGTTGGGTTTACATTTACAGTAAAGAAAAGTCAATAATCTGGGGTTGCAATAAGCTGTAACCATGGGGATTCAGTACATACCCTTTCTGGGATTGTAAACTTAAGAGTTGGCACTGGGCACAGGTTGGTCACAGCAATGAAATTCTTCAATTTGTAATCCGAATGATATTATAGTGAGGTACACAGTGAAAAAGAAGAGCGATAAATATTTTACACATAAAATAACATAACCAAACAACGATATGGGACATTACAGCCACTATAAGATGATTCCCTCGAAAATAAAAAAATATTTGGAAATTTGTAGTGAGTGCTTAAGGTGAAGGGCTAATTCTTAGTGGCTCTCTACGGTATGATGTTGCAACTGAAAGATTAGACGAAAGGAAAAAACAACCAGTGTTCAAAGAGGTATGAAGTCCCCGTTCAATTCATGTGTAGTAAGTGTCCCGTACGGATAGCATGACATACAACGTCCATTTTGTCCCTTCTTAGGTTGGTTTTAGACTCAAATCATCAATCAATGCAATTTGATGTTCCCTCTCCAAATCAACAATACAATAAGTGGGTACGAAATCTCTTAACAAAAGAACAATAAAAAGGATTTTAATGAGATTTGTGGATACCAAACATAACGCAGAGTGGGCGTGATAGTTGGGGGTATGAACCAAAAAAAAAAGGTTATCAAGAGAAAACCAACTCAGAACATAATACAAAGGATTTGTACCTAGCCATCCCAGCAACATGAAACCAGCCAGCGCGTCCCTGAAACCCCCCAATCACTATCATACCAACCAGCCCACCCATTCCCCCTACACAATCAAGAACAAACAGTCAAACAGGATTCATATACATGATGGATGACAAAATACAAAAGCCCAATTAAAGAGAAATTTAATGGACAAATCAGGAATTAGAGAAAAGATTGAAATTTTTAAAAAGCCTTACTGATATGTCACATGGGAAATTAGAAGGGAAAATATTTACTGATAAAGATTTATAAATATGAGCTTAATCACTGCATTTATTGAGCAATTGAATTAGAGAAGCATCATTTCAGGGAAAGAATGTGTTTAGTGTGTGTTCCAGAGTAAGGCAGCGGCTTGTGATTGAATATTGTTTCTGGCAAAGGAGAGTAATTTGTAATAGGCTTTACATAGAGATCATTAGAATGTTTACGAGATAATATCATGTGAATGTATGTCTTTGTTCCCAATGAAGTAATTGTCATAAACATCTTGGGTTGAACAAAACCGGTGACTATAGTTGTAAGACATAATATTAAAAGAATGATAATTTGTAAATATCGTGAAGTTTTAAGGTGGGGGTGTCAAGGGTGAAGGAGTAAAAAAGAGGGTCCCGGTATGAGACTAACTATAAAAAGGGGATAATTGGTATACAGAGCAGTTGTCTAAGTAACACATTTGTTTGCATAAGAAACTCGTAGTCAGGATAGTGAGGGTGTTGTTTTTGTATGCCCATATTATGGCACAATAGGCTAAGATAAAGGAAACAATGTCTTATAGAGGGTACTGGAGTGAAGGTGTTGTGGATATACTAGGTAGCGGATTGAACGAATGATCGCAGTTAGTATTTAGAGTAATAAAGATAAATTTAAACAAAGAAACATTGGTAGTATGGGAGTTCCAACTAAGCTCGAAAAAATCGATAATTACTATGCCTAAAAACTGGTGAGTGTGGACGAGTATTAATTCTATCAGTTGATTTTCTATTGTCATATTTTGTTTATTTTTTACTGATTTGTTTTCTGACAAATATGTAATAATAGTTTTTTAAATATTTAAAAAGAGTTTTCTTAACTTAAAAACCATTACGATTGTGTAGCCCAATTCAGAGATAATTGTAAGATTTCAATACCTAATGCATTTAAATGGGAAAAGAGTATGTTGGTATCATCAAAAGAAAAAAAAAAAAAAAAGGCAAAAAAATGACTTGAGCCTTTTGTTGAGGCCTAAGGTGAGCTCATTTATATATAAAGGACAGAGTAGTGTGGACCTAGAAGGTGATCCTTGCGGTACAAAAAAAGGACACCGCAGGTTTATAAGATATAGGAAGACGACTACGATGTTCTCTCAGCTATACCCACGTAATTTTTCCTCCTGATCGCTAATGTAACATTTGCCCCATGTGTTAGCTTAAGCCGCGGATAGCCATATTCAATCAGTTTCTTTAGGAGAATATTATGATTATGGTATAAAGGCTTTCTCAGGATCTAAAAATCATACAAAATAACAAAGCTACATTATAGTTTAGATGTCCGTTCTTCAGTGACTTTAACAATAACAATTCATTGAATTGCCATGTAAAGGTTGACACCCTTTTTTGTGGGACGGAATCCAAACTGTGTTTGGACTCATGATATTGTGGAGAGAAACAAGTTGAAACACCATTCTAAGATGTAGAATAATTTTTTCAAGTCAAGATTTTTGAAATAATGCTGGGAAATGGGATTATAGTCTTTAAATATAAGATAAAGTATAGGCACTCAACCATCGGCTTTATAAAGGTATTAACTTTGGCATATTATAAGCTATAGAATAGAAAGCACTTGTGGCCTGATTTAATGACAATAGAAAAATGGCATTGAGAAGATGTGGAATACTGTGACATCATGGCCCAGATAGGCTGAAAACTCTTTTTTTTCAGTTCCATTGTAATGGTTTAAAAATAATTTCTTCTTCCTGTGCAGTTGGAGCAAGAAAAGGTCACTAACATGCTGGCTCTTGGCTTCTCAACATAAAAAAGCCCTGCCTCTAAACATTGAACATATAAACATAAAAAACCCGCTCAATTAACTTAGCAGGGTAGGTAGTAGAGAGTCCCTGAAAACTTGTTACAAAAAATGCTGAAAAAAAATACCTGATCTTTTATATAATAATAATCTTTTTCGATTTTCTGATATAACAAATCACTTCTAGTAAGCCTTTAATAAGGAGGCTTAAGCCCAATCCAAAGTAATTAAATTGTAGGCTAAACTTATTTCCGTAACTTTAAATACAAACAAATGTGTCTATTAAAACAGGAATATATAGACTCGTTCTTGTTATAATATTAAGTGACCCTCAAAATTTTGATTAAAATATTAAATATTCTTCTCACTTTTACCTGTGAAATAAGATTCGCGACGGAAGGAGAAAAATACTTTGTTTAATAGATAAAAAAGAGAGCAGAAAAGGGGGAATTATCTCGCTAGTTTGTTATATTGTCAAGGTGCAAAACCTGTATAGAATGAGCAGCGAAATAGTGGAAAGTTGGCGAATTCAAACCCAAGATGTAAAACTTAGAAAAACTGAGATCCAACATTGTAATTTTATGCATGAGAACTAACAACAACAAATTGCAAGAATCTAGAGTAAAATCAATTACAAAACTAAGCCTGAATTTCCTTTACACCAATGTTGACTAAATATTGCATTCCCTACCCTTCTGAGAAGTGAATGCCCCAAAATACCTAATTTAAGCATCCTTCCTAAAAAAGAGAAAATGCTCAACCAGGTGACCCCAGGAATCACAAACCAGAAAACCCAGTCGCCCAATTAGCTAGCAAAATTCCTCAATTCCGTGTTTTGCCGACCTTAAAACCAAAACTGAAACTCGTGTTTAACGCGCTCTGGTAATACACTAATAGCAGAACCAAAATTAACATGAGATTTTTGATACTGGAAACAATAGTTGTCCGTAACTCCTACGAGAAAATAACTCACTACTATTATCCATAACATAGTCTGGATAAAATCTTACTGGATTCTATACTGGTTTAAAATAAACAAGCTCTCTTTGTAAACGAATAACCAGCGAACATTTAACGGCCCAAGTCGGAGAGCGTTTATTGGTATCCTTTTTTTGTGGCCCCGATAAGCGGTCAGGTGATCTGTGTAGCGGAAAAAAGGTAACAAAACATAAGGCAGCCCTTGCGCTCACATATTTATGCATGTGTCTTTGAGAATTCCTTTTGGCCTGTTATAGTGAGTCCAATGATTTCTATCTCTGTTTCTTGTAGTTGCCATACTATCACTAAAACAGTTTTCTATTGGTGAGTTTTGATCTATTAAAATATATTATTTTATTCTTATGCTTGTTGTATTTTAATAAATATGAATGAAAACCTGAACTTTGGAAAAAATTCGTTTAACCGTGTGTGACTTATGTTACCGCCGAGCGGAAAAAAAAGCCCTGGTCTTCTTACCCTCGGCTCACCCTTTGATTTTTCACAAAAATCAGCTCGTTAAAACATTAAATCCTGTTCCCTGTGTCCCGCGCTCCGACATGCTTGGGGCTCGGCGTTCCACACCAAGCCAGCTTTTTGTCGAAGCGTACTTATGGGGGGGGAAAGGGCGCTTGGCGCTTGCCGGCCGGCACGGGGCGACCTCAAATTAATATTCCGTGCGGTCATTACGGGTCTTGGGCGTCGAACGCTATTCGCTAAAACAATATACAAACCGTTGGTGCTTTTTCTGTTTGGCGGGGCCTTTCTGTTTTCCAATGGTTCGCCATTGAACACAGTTTTTCTGTCCAGCTGTTTATGTGTTAACGCTAAGTGGGGAAAGGGGGTGATTGTTGTTTACGAGGAGGAGAGCTCCGGTCCGAGGAATTCTTTCCAAGCGGCCAAAAAAACCCCCGCTGCTTTGGGAGCACCTAAAGATGTTTTTAGCTTCGGACATACTCATAGGTAGCGTGTTAATGTGGGGCGTTTTCTCCTCAATCCGGGAGTTCCGCCCGATGAAGCTACTAAACTACTCTCGCTACTACCATAGAACCGGCTGGCTCGCCTGGTCTGGCCCTAGGGGCTTCTCCGGTGCCTGCTAGAGCGGTCTGCTCTGCCTTTTTTCCCTTGTGTATTGTTGCGTCTGGCAGAAATGTTATCCCGGTACTGGCAGCGCTTCGTTTGCTTCTAGACGTGGCTAGTTGGCCGGCTACAAAACCTCTTGGGGCACCTGGCTAGCACGCGGCCGGGCCGGGCAAAGGCTAGGAACCTGCCAGATTTTCGCTCGCTGCTTAGGTTAGATCGGTCAGGGCTCAAATAGCGTGGTCTGCTCTGCTCTCTGCCTTGAATGGGATTTGTGGCGGCTGCAAAGTCCGTCCGGTGGGCGGTGTTTGGCTAATGGTGGACAAAAAAAGGCGCCGGGGGGGAAAGTTTTTCCTCGGGGCCAGTATCCATCGCCATTAACCAGACACCCGGCGCTCGTAGAAGGTGTTATGTGGTCTCGGGGGACTCGGCTGCGACCGGGGGCGCGAAACAGCGGGCTGGAACTGCCGTGGTACAGGGTGCTCAGCGGGGCTTGCTTGATTCGTCCAGCCCTTGAGGGTGTTTCCAATCGAAAAAAAAGATTACCACACCGTATACTGGACGCACGCGGGAATGTCGTTTATATGCGTCACTGCTCCCCGCATGGCTAGCACGTGCGTAGCAAGCAGCGGGGGAGGTGTCAATCTGTCATGTGAGCTGACATGCTTCACCAGGCCTAAACGGCTAGGTGGGGCGCGCAGCGCTTCGCCAGGATTGGCCCCCGCGGGGATCACTGGCGGGAGTACGGGTGCGCGGAAGAAAATTAACTGTGTGTGGTTCGACCAGGGCAGCTGGTCCCGCTACGATTTCAGGGAACCGTTACGGCGGCGACAAAAAAAAAAGGGGGCCCGCATGGCTAAAAATAGCCTTACTAGCCCCGCGTGGTTATCTGGGCTCGTCTGCTGCTATCAGTCCTAACCATGGGCCTTCACGGGGCTGGGTGGGGTCGCGCAGCGCTTTCGCCATTGGGTGGGTCCCCGAAACGTGGTGCGGACGGGAAAAAGAGGAGGGCGGGTTGGGGGGTTTGGGCCGCTGTTTGCTGAATAAGTACTAGGGGCCTGTTGGGTGCATGTGGGAATATAATCGTCCAGCGCTAGTTCCCATCTCACGGTTCCACGCGCGTTATTACGGTAACACCCCGTGGTTTTTTCCGTTACTCAGCGGGACCCCGGTCAAAGTGGGGCAGCCTGTCAGGGGCTGAAAATGCCTGACCATTAACCCTCGGGTGCGGTCTCGTGGCAATGCTGCAAGCATAGCCCTCAATCATTGCGCGGGGGGAAACGTGCGGGTTACGGGCGGGTGGAGGGGGGGGGGAAAAAGGGGAAAGGGGGGGGGGAGAGGAAAAATTAAATCGTTAAAAGTCACAGCATTTCTCTGGACATCAAACAAATGTCCTCAAGAAAATGACAAAGAAATAAAAAATGCGCGGTTTGAGTTAAAGCTACAAAGCTCGTGGTTCCGTGACTTCTAATGGGGGCTGTTCGGTCAAGGCCCGCCTTCTGAGGGGGGGCGCGGAGTACTCCTCCCATTTTTATAGCGTCTCACCGCTCGGAGGTGATCGGCGGCTTGTGGTTGATTGTTACAGACCACTACAATCGGCTCTTTGCGCGCGCCTCAAACTTACCCGAAGGTGCGCTGCATGGTGACCGTTTATTCCGCTGTCGTTGTGCGTTGATTTCCGGTCTTAACCACAGCGACTATCCCCCCCCTTATAACGGGGGCTGTTGCTTCGGGTGTTGTTTGTCCCCTTCCCATGGTGTTGACTTTCAACTCTCGGCTCGGGCGAAAAACCGGCGACCTGCTCCCTTTCTGGGGATGGTTCGCGCCGCCACTATTGCTATCGGGGCATCCGCCCTCGGGGATGGAAATGCGGTAAGGTCTGGGCTGTTCTCATCCGGGTCTCCCAAAGTCTGACTCTTTGCAGGGCTCCCCACGTGGCCGGCCGAGTGGCTCACCATTTCACCCCTTCTCTGGGCATGTTGCCTGCCTTGCCTTGGGGTGGGAGCCCTCTCATCCTTGTGTAGTCCCGGTGTTATACCAGCTTCTATGTCTAACCGACGTTGCTCTAGCTTCTCCATGCAGGGTCCCCCACCATGGGGGTGCTCCTGCCCTTCCTGTGGCGGCCTAAGCCCGCCCCCCCCCCTCTGCCTGGGCATGGGGGTCGGGCGCATCCTGCGGTGCTATAGCCTGCAGCTTCGTCGGGTCCAGACCGCTGATGCCGTTTATGGCACGTCTGGCCGGCCGGGCACTCTGCCCCGGCTACGCTGGGGGCTTTCGCTGCTCGGGCTTCCTTCGAAGCTTGGTTAGCCTCGGGCCTGTCTGCTACCTCAAAGCATAGGCCTTTTCATTTTCAGCTCTGGTGGGTCATCGGCACTGGAGGCGGCGGGGGCGTGAAGTGGGGGGGGGGGAGGGGGGGGAGGGAGGAAGGAGGGAGATCCGGTCTCTGTCCGGGGTAAGGTCCAAAGATCTGTTGGCGAGCCTGACGACTGCTTCCAGGAAAAAGGAAGGAAAGCGGGGGGGGAGTCTTAGCCTAGCTCCTCGTCGTGTGCTAGTCCAGGCCCGTAAGTCCGTGTGCACCATCGTGGACTTGAGGCCTCGGTGGTCTCTGGCAGTTTAGGCGCTAGGGGGCCATTAGGCCTTTGCTGGGTCCTGGCTCTTAGGGCTCTGGCGGGGTGTGTAGCTTCGCTACCTATCCCTGGTCCCTGTCTCGGCCTTGGGGAACTATTGGACTCAGGCTATGATGGCTAGCTATCGCTTACTCCCTCCTTGGATGCAGCTGGGCCTAGGCAAAGCACACCAACACGCGCTTCCTCCCAGTCCGGGCCCTATGTGACAGTTTGTGCCGGTCTGGCTTATGGTCTCTGTTCCCCTTGGGGTCTAGACCATGTCGGTCCCCGCTTGGGTGTAATCTGGTCTTGGTGGGTCTTTAGCCCCCGACTTCCTTAGGTCGTGGCCTTTAGCCCTGGCGGTCCTTTGACTTTGGCCTAGGCCTTGGGGCCTTGGGCTTTTCAAATTCATCGCCTAGCCTTTTTGCTACGTCGACTTATACCTTTTCAATGCTCCATTCGGGGGTAGCTGGCCCTGTCTCTTGGTCTTTCGCCCTTTCCTCGTCCGCTTGTCTGGGACCCTTGTCGTGCCTAGCCTTGCCTAGCTGATGCCCTGGGGCGTGCTTGTGTATTAGCGGCCTACCTTGGCCCCCGGTTCGGGTTTATGAGTCCCTGTGCCTTGCCGGTCTGGCGGTGGCCCCCCGTCCAGGGGCTTCACTGGGCCGCCTGGGGTAGGGGCTTTATTGGTTGAACCCCTTCTCCGCCCCTTGGCCTTACACCCCGTACGTGGAACCTGATCATCGCGCGCCTATGGCTGTCGTCCTCTCCTCCCTTGCCCTCCCTCCCTCTACTTTTGGGTGGGCGGCGAGACCTCATGCTACATGCCGGCTGTTGTCTTAGCTCTCGGGCCTAGCCTGCTCTTTGCCGTCTCGCCTTGGTCATTCAGATCTTGATGCGATTCTCGGTTTCCCTCATTGGGGCTTGGCTATCGCCACCCAGGGTATGCCCTTCGAGGGCCCTCTGGGCTCTGTTTGTCCGGCGCGTCTTGTGGTTTGGCTCTGTTTCGACCGCTACCTTTGCTCCAGGCCTTACTTACCTCCGGGCGCCCTTGGGTCTAGCCCCTGGTCTGTTCGACTTTTTGCCTGGGGACACTGTCCCACTTATTGGGGTCGGGTGTCTTGACGTTGTCCCTTCTTAATCCGTTTGTTTCTGGAGTTAGGGGGCTGGCTTGTACATTTCTCAGTTCTCGCACATTCTTTGGCTCCCGGCTGGGACTAGCTGTCCGCTGTCCCCCCTCGGGGGGAACCTGAACACGGGTTTTAGGTCGGCGCGACGGTGCCCCTCTTTGGGGCTCGTTTTACCTGGCTGAGTCGCGTCGGGCCTGTGTTCCGTTTCCGTCCTAGCGTTGGGGCTCGTCCGGGCCTAATCGTTGGGCTCGTTCCGGGGCTTTACCGCGGTTCCCCCCTGGGCTTCAGCGCCAGGGGTGTGCTCCCCCCGGTATCGTCGGGATGGGTCTGTCTTAGGGGGTTCCACCCTCCCCTCCACCTCCATCTGTTTTCAGGCTCCTGTTGTTCGATCTCTGCACTTGCGGGTTTTTTCTTTGCCACTAAGCCGGGTCGTCTCAAACTTGACTGCCTATGGTGAATCCCCGCGAAACGGGGGTTTATTCCCGATTTGGTGGGTTCTCTGAAACTCGCCTTCCCAGGTGGCTTTCTCAGTTGTTTCTTTTCTTGCTGGCAGTGTGTACTTGGTCTGTGTCTTCCCGCGCGTGCCTTGCGACTGGGATTATTGTGCTTTTTTTCCTTCGGCCCCCTTTATTACCGCTCGGAGGTCCTGGGGGGGCACCGTTCGGGAGGAAAGGTTTCTTCTTGCTCCATGTCTTTACGACCTTGAGCCCTGACAATGGTGTTCTGCCCACGGATGCGTCCGACTGGGATTTTTATCCCCTCTATCCTAGTCGGGCAGGGGTCCAAAGTCCTTTGGGGGTGACCCTGAACTTAAAGGTCGGGGGTTGGTGGAGCTTGCTGTCTCGCTCGCCGCCCCCGGGTGTGAAGGTCGCTCTGGGGCTTTAAACCCCCCGCTGTTAGTCATCTTCCATGTCTGAACCGTCTGCGAGTTTGGTTGGCCGAGTTTAGGTTACTACTTGTTCCTCTTCTCGAGGCTTTGTGATCCTTAGTCTATCCGGTCGCCCGTTCGGGGTAGCGCACCTCTCGGGTGGCTCTCTTCACTTTCTTCTCCTCGGTATATTTTTGTCGCCGCCGCTATTCTTTCCGCGGGTACCTGCTCTCGGTGGTATCCTTATGCCCGTAACTGGAGTTCGGCTACGCGGCGACTTGTTTGCCTCCTCGATAACGTTTGTCGTGCGGGAGGGGGGAGAACCCACTAAGGTGTTTCCTCATTTTTGATCTTCCCTGGTCCTTCTGCTCACTTTGTCACCTGCTCTCATCTTGCAGTCCGCCAACTGGTTAGGCTCTGCTCGGGGCTTTGTTCCCCGAGCAGTTAGTGAGCTCTCGGCGCGGGGTAGCCTCTCGGGGCTGTGCCTCGTGGTTCCTGGCAGAGCTAACCCTCTGGGTTCTCCGCCTCTGTAAACTTCACGTGGTTTACCCACCCCACTTTGGCTACCTGTTCGGGGGGCCATGATTGACTCTGTCCGCTAGTGCTGGGGAAGTGCTAGTTTATCATTAATCTAGCCTGTGACTGCTCTTCGGGGTTGCCCGGGGATGTCGGGTTGTGTCCTCGGCTGCGTTCCCTGTTCGGAGGTCTGCTTCGTTCTTTCCTCGGTTCTGTCGACTTCCGAGTTGAGGCCTGAATCGTCCTTCCATCACATCTCCTGCTGTGATAGGAAAAACAGGTCGGGTGGGACTTTTCCCCTTATTTTGAGGCTTTGTTGGCTGTCTAACCATCGTCCGTTGTCGGATTTTTCGGTCGACTAGCTCACCCTACCACAGCCTAGGTTGTTCTGTTCGTCCTTCGGGTGACGTTGGTTCGTGCCATTGACTCCTGCAAGGCGTCTGTTTCTGACCGAAAGCGTATTTCCCCCCTCTTGGGATCAGAGTTCTATCGGCGAGTTTTCTTGGCAAAGCCCCCAGTTATCCTTCGGGTGCGGCATCACTCTAGCCCTCGCCTTTATGACTCTTTTGGGTCCGTGTCCCTTTCCGTCCCCTTTCCCGTCTGAATTAGCTCGGAGATTCCTTCTCCTTGTAGCATTCGTTCTCTCGGGTCAGGGTCGACTTATCTCTTATCTCTCGACACCCACCACGAGGGGCGGGACCGGTTTACTTTCAATAATCAGTCGCTCACCTTTATCTCCCCCGGGCCTCTTTCCCTGGTGTGGTTCTTCTGTGGTGTTCTGATTGGACCGCCCTCTCTAGGGGCCTGCTCCTTTCCGCCTTCCTCCTCCGTTTTGTGGGGTTAGGCTTCTTTGCCCCGGGTCTGGTACGTGGGTCCGCCTTGCGCTTCTCGGGTTCCACTCCCGGATCCTACAGATTTGTTATGCAAGGCTGTGATGCCCTTTTTGCTCCCTCCGCCTCTTGCCGCGGGGTGCTTCGGGCTCTTTGTCCAGGGCCTAGCGTCGCACTCCAGTCTCTCTGCTGAGCTCTTTCTCTCCTGCCTATTCCTTAGGTTTGGGTTTTCTCTGCGGGAATCCGCGGCTCTGGCTCGTCCTCCAAAAACTTTGGCCGGTCTTTTAATCAGCATTATAAAGTCTAGAGGTCCTTTTAAACTCACCCTTGTGTACTCAGCTGATCTAGGTGAGTATTGGCTTCTGACTTTTGGAATCTAGATTCCATGTTTTTCGGCTTCTTGCGTTTTTGGATCTACCTTTGCCTGCATCCTATGGCTGCTCTCCAATATCATGTTACACCTCCGACTGAGTGTGCTAGCCTGGGTTGATGAAAGTTATTCATTCACGGGGGTTATGTGCCTATAGTTTTCAGTCAACATTGGTGAAAGGAAATCAGTCTCAGTGTAATGATTTAGTTAACAACCCATTATGTTTTAATAAATCATAATGAGCCTGATATTCCCTTTTCAATGTTGACTTCCCGGTTCCTTCCCTCTTCAGGCCACACCGCCACCATGAATATGTGGCATGCGTCCGTGTGGGCCTGAGCCAAAACGGAATTGGGAGGGGAATAGAATGGGCCGGACAGGGTGTGACCGTGGGTCACTGTGGCTGGTTGAGACCATTTTCCTCTTTTTTAGGGGTGCTAAAAATAGGTAGTCGGTTGGGGCATTCTAATTCTCAGAAGGGAAATGCAGTATTTCGTCAAAATTGGAAAGGAAATCACCGTCATTATATATGATTTATAAAACATAATTTGTTTTAACTAATTCCCCATGAAAGTTATATATGTGAAGTGATGTAAATCAGATGAGTAATTTTGTGTAATTCCAATGGGTCATCTATGCCAAGGTTATGTTTTGCATGATGCTTTGTAATATCCATTTTAAGACTTTGGAACTTTGTGAAGTCAGTAATATAATGGAGATTTGAGTTAATCTTGCTGCCGCAACACCAGTAGCAAGTGCCTAGAAGTTATAGCTAGTTTTATTCTGCAATGTACAGTACCATACACGTACCTGTGCCAGGATTTATCATTCCACATGATCAGTGTGCTATAATATTCATCTTTGAAGCCAAAAAGTGCGGGATCAATAGGAATTCCAACTTGGGGCAGATAAAATCGTGATTATCTTGACTGATATTAGTGTCGTGAGGGACTTGTTTAACCTTGTCGTCTGAACTGCTGACAAAAGTTACCTTCAGGACTGAGAATATTCCCATGGAATATATACCATTAGGAGTTTTTATGTACTTTGGGCAATACGTCATTCTGGAGTCTTCGTTGTGAGACATTAATCACATTGAACTGCAACGCTACTTGTTAGTTGGAGACATATGGACTCTGAGTAAATTATAAGTGTATTTTGAATTGTTATAGATATTGTACTTTGGACATACAAATTCTTGTTCCATGCTGATTAAAATCATTAAATCTGTTTTTGGTGCCAAGGCTTGTTTATTTTGTGTTTGAAAGGTATTTCCGAACCTTAGACGTCCACTAACGTCATAACAGTGCTCATGATATTAAAACCACAAATGTCACGGACCGCTCAAACAGGGTGCACGTCGTGGGAATCAACTGTCGTGTTTCCTTGTGTTAAATGCCACTTCTGTTGTCTGTGAATAATGTCACTGGAGTCCATTAATTTATAAAATCCATTTTGTTTTTTTCCCATGGGTGGTGATTTGTCTTAATCATTTCAGGTCAGGGCAAACCATTCAAAAATATAAATGTTTGAAAATCTTGATGGGGCACTATTTGGCAAATGTACTATTGTCTCTTTAAGTATTATTTGTATGTTGAACTGTGATCACTTAGTAATGTTCCCAGCTGTAGCTTTGATTCATGCTTTATGACTGGAAATTTGGCTTTTGTTTGTCTACAGAGATTAGAAGTGCTTTGAGAAAATTTCCAAAGAGTACCAGTTGACATCCTATAGCAACAGATTTAGCCTCCAGGTTTTGGATATCGAAGGCGATCAAAACAGTAAGTGATTTGTTACATATCTATGTGTATTATCAAGTAATTAGGTGATACTAAAGGTTTGAAGGCCTAATGACAGGGTGGTGATTAACCCTAGTCTATCAAAGAGGGGGGTGGTTACCACCCCCCTTCTATTTTTTGGCCTTACTAAACCCCCCCCTTTTCTGGTGGCCAAATTACTTAATGTAGTTGTCAATTTACATTCTATGCTTTTTTCATGTAAAAACAAGCAATCCACCTGATATAGGTAAGGTACAGGGTGATCGCAAAGTGATGGATGAAGTGGTGGATGAGAATTACCAACCACACCTAGTATGATGCAGGAATATCACTGACACTTGATTTTGTTACGAATCAGGGTGTGATTTTTTCCAGGCTTTTTTGGTTGCCTCTGGTTTTTCAGAGTCCTCGAATCCCTGGAGGGAACAATAACTCTCGAACGACTGTGGGAAAAAAATAAAAATCTCAAACGACTGTAATTGGAAACTATCATTTTGATAGCTAGTCTCAACGTCAAATCAATTTGAGGGCGTTAAAAACAAACAAACTTCTCAACCAATGTCAGTGGGTGATCGTAGCGTGCCCTTAGACCAGCCACTAGCTTGGAAACGAGACTAATAGGTGGCTTGAAAGGTCATGAAACTCGGGTCACGATATGTCTGCATTGTACGTGCGAAGTTCATAATCCCGTATATAGTTCGTACATGTAGTGCTCATTGCCGCGATCGCGAATGCTAGCGAGCCGCCATATTTGTAAATGCATGGTAAATCATCGGCTAACCACAAATTGTAGAAAGTGTTTCGTGATGGTGATGGAGATCTTTCGGGTGAAAATTTCTTTGCTCGAAGAGGAGCAAAACATTCTATACTTCCTAGATTTTTCAAGAACATGAAGAAAGTCAACAAACGCGTGGGATGTCACCACTTAAACATGCAGTTTATTCCGTTAAGGCTGCCGAATTCATAGGGTGGTGGCACAATACAAACTTCTTTCGACACGTTTTCTCAAAGAAACATTGGACAAAAACAATATTAAGATTAACCAACTATAGACTAGGTCTAGGACTAGGAAGTAAGGAAATACAATTTTATGTATAGTAATAATCCCCTGTCTTAGTAGCTTATTCCATCTGGGGCTGGGCCTTGGCTTGAGATTGAGAAGTGTATCATGTGTATAATTCATGTTATTTACTGGCAGTGACAGTGGTGGTAGGCATACACAACAATGGTAGGGTTTCGACCACTGGTCTTGCACACTTACGTCATGTGACTTTGACCTGCATTTGACCTTTGACCTAGATTTAGGGGTCAAATGGCCTCTCCTGTGGTGCTATCTGTGCAGAAGCCCTCTGGCTTCGGGGGGCTTTGACCCCTGGACCCCACCAGGGGCCCTTAAGTGGGCCCATGGAACCCAACGGCCGCCGATGGCGAGCGCTACGCTCACTTCGCTCGCTACGCTTCGCAAAAGGGTTTTTTTCTCAAAGCTTCTAATCACACCCTGACCAATGGATAGCTATGGTCCACCTCTTTCCATTGATACCAAAATGAGTACCAACATGCCTACCATTACGTCAGATTGATATCAAAAGGTTTGCATGTCAGTAAATCTGTCAATTTCCATAGACACAGTGTAGAACAGGGAATATCCAATTTTCATGCAGGTTTTGGCTGTACTTGATGGAAAATTACTAGTTTTCTATACACAAGCATTTGCTATAATACTTTGAGTCAGTAGAATTGCAAAATATCAATGTTTCACCCTATATCCAGTATTTTCACAATTTTTCTTAACTTACGATGTCATAGTGGTGTTATAATGGGAATGTTTGTACTTATTTTGATACCAATGGAAAGAAATTGTAAGCTATTCTGTGGTACCAAATTTATACGAATTGGGTGTTCAATAAGGAAAATCAAATCGGAGGTGGTAATCACCCCCCCCCCCCCCCGGGACTCAGGTAGACGAGGGTTAAGAGTAGACCATAACAATGCTTGAGTGCCTATTAGGCTATTTATCTATAAGAGGATTAACACACTCGAGCATTGTTGTGGTCATGTGGAATCAATCATTAGACCCTGTCTTGGGTCCTGTTTGAGAACCTCCTTATTTGATTCATATAAATGATTTATCTTATGGTTTTGTTATGCTCAGGTAGTAAATTTTACCATGCCCAGCACTATCAAGCATTATGTGCACAGAGTCGGGAGAACAGCCAGGGCAGGTAAAAGTGGAAGGTAAGCTAGAATACTACATGAACAGATTTTGTGGCTGTGGGTATATATGGGGGGGGATGAGAGGCGACAAAGGTTTTACATGAAAGTCGTTACAACAAAAATGGTCCGCATACTTGATTGTATTTGCTGCTATTCTTTGCAAATTGTTTTGGCTGGTCATATTGGTTTATTCGTGAACATCTGTTTCTTGTTTTGTTACAAAAGAAGTTTAAATGTTGCCAAATATTTGAAGTTTTTTCCAGTGTTTTTCCTTCTTTCAAAGCCATGTGTCACGATCCCCGAAATGCATCTCATTCGGTGCCATTTCCATCCGGCTAACTTGTCCAAGGTCATGTTTCAAAAATTTTTGTTCGTGTCGCGTCGCCGAACAGTGGCCTAAAATTACAAATACAAAGTACCTTTTCACGTGAAGTTAATCTTACAAAAAGTAGAAGAGATATTAGTGAACAAAAAAAACAATCGAGGCACTGGTGTGGAAATTCAAGACAAAACGTGATTTTTTCGATCGTACTGTGCCCTATCTTGCCACCTGACCGGACGCTTAACAACAACTATAGTGCACCTCACAGATGGGTAAGTTTTCCGTATTTTCGTTAAGCTCCTAACCGTATGTTTTAGAGCCGACTTGAGGCTGGTAAGTTCCCCTGATGGAAATGGCACCGAATGAGATGCATGTCGGTTATCGTGCAAATGGCCTATTGTGTATTGCTTTTTCATAGGTCTGTGAGTTTAGCTGGAGAGAAGGAAAGGACACTGTCTAAAAGAGATTGTGCAAACGGCAGGCGCTGACTCCTTGAAGAGTCGTGTGTTACCACAAGGTACGGACCTTGTGATCCCAATTAAGATTCGAGAAATACACAGTCCATAGTCTTCCCCTATTGTGTACCAAGAGTAGAATGTGTGATGTACGGTCCTCCACGTACCTACTACTTGAATTCCACTATCATGCATAGGCATACTCTAGGTCTCTTTTAAAATAGGGTGCACAGAGTTAGTTAGTTAGTTAACCGAAAGTTTTAAAATCCAGTTTTGTCCCCTTTAACGGGGGTGGCTGATACCCTCAACACTCAGTAATACTGTTGTGTGAGGATTTATTGGGAGCCAAAAGAAAATTGACCCGGATGCCTTCCTATCCACATCCACATTTCCGCGGTGGGCCTAGCCTTTGGGCAACAGTGCCCCCCATAAAAGGCAAGCATGAGCGCTGGATGGCCGCCAAGCTCCTCCAGAGCGATGCCCCTTGTAATGTTCGAGCTTTTTCATTCTACCAGGTAACCAGCGTACCTCCCTCATCAGATTTCCTTAAAAAACTCATGGGGGTTACTGTTTAGATAGAGCCGCCGCCACCTCAGGCCCTGGGACGTAGTTACTGGTTAACCCAAGACCAGTAGCATGCCAAAAAGGAACCTGGCTTACCTATACCCAGAATACCTGTTATATATCAGGGCTTCAGTAGGAAATACTGTGTACCAGAAGACACCTTATGCCCCTATAAGCAACTTAGGAAGTACAGATGGCTTGTTTCTTTGAAGACCCCATGTGCAGAGTGTCTTCTCCAAGACTACAAACGGCCTTGTTACATTAAAGTATGTACATGATGGCACCCTGTATCAATCACTGGAATCAATGGGTCCATACAACTATAGTGAAGAATCGGGTTGTGTACAAAAGGATGCCTCTTCTACTACTGGTGTCTTCAAAGTGCCTGTGTGACATAAGGTACCTCTGTGGTAGTACGCTGTAGTTACACTATAGGTTCATTAAAATTGTTTTGAACTAAGCGTACTCGGCACGATGGAATGTGATTGGCTTGTCGCGAAGAGCAGAATATCAAGAGGGAGGGGCCTTATTTAAGAATTCGTTTACCTCCCCACTACAGAAAAGTTTGACCTACCTTTGGTAGTTGTATGGACCCTCTACATAACATAAATTCAGAAGGTATCATCCTCAATTGTGGATCACTTTTTTCATAGGGGCCAATTTAAGTTTACAACAGGGGTCCCCCTTTATTAAAATGCCCAATCATGTTAAATGTATGCCATATTGGTCCTCGAATATAAGGATTCCAAATGTAATAGTATTTGTACCACCTACGCCATTGGTTTGGAGTTATAAAGGTAAAAAGGCTAAAAT
Source organism: Ophioderma brevispina (assembly GCA_023653785.1). Taxonomy (NCBI): domain Eukaryota; kingdom Metazoa; phylum Echinodermata; class Ophiuroidea; order Amphilepidida; family Ophiodermatidae; genus Ophioderma; species Ophioderma brevispina. The sequence goes on along the minus strand of JAMKCH010038904.1, from coordinate 88,731 downwards.
GGTAAAAAGGTCATCTCAATTTGTACAGGGGTAACATTAAAGTTAATCTGATTATATTTTAAATACGTGCAAGTTATTGCCTGAGGTCAGAGGACTTTGCTAAAGTATAGTTTGTATTATGTTAAATGCTTTCTTACGGAGATAAGGGTCAAAGAAGGTCCACACCAATTGGGTATGTTGACCTACGTACCTATTTTGTTCCATAACATGGTAACTATGCATTGCAGATGGTACAAACTATTCCTTATTTTAACTCTTAAGCTAGATGAAAACAAACTTCCCAAACTTCTATCATTTTCAACAAAATTTGGAGCAACTTCCAATTTTGACCCCTGTACAAATAGAAATTGACCTCTTTTAAACCATTTTAGCCATTTTTTTAACCCTATACTCCAAACACCATGGTCAATAGATGGTACAAACTTAGCATTTTTGGAGAATCCTTCTGACTAGACGGACAATTGGCATACATTGCAACCTTACTGGAGCATTTTAAAAATGGAATTGACCTGTTAAACTTAAATTGCCCCTATTGAAAAGTTACACCACAATTTGATAGTACTACCTACCTATCATGATATAGAGGGTCCATACTAACTACCAAAGGTGTCAACCTTTTCTGTAGTTAAGTGGGTAAACGATGATGTTTGACCTGGGTCCCTAGCTCCCTCCACTATTGGTGAGTACAGCAAAGGTCAACTGAAGTCACCTTAGTTCAAACACTTTTTATGAACCTTATTAAACCCTATAGGAGTACACATAGAATACTTACTATGGTTTAAATACCATAGTAGAATATGGCTGTGTTTAAGAAATAGTTTCAGAAATCTTGCTTGGAGGCCTCTCTTTGCTTATTAATGGTTTAGGGACATAAGGAATGAAAAAAATTGACATAAATGAAAAGGACCCTTACTGAAATCAAGTTCTGGAACAGAAAAGCCAGGTGGTTTCACATCCCTGACAGAAACAGTGTATCTAGCATGTTTTTGCGACACATTCAAAACCCTTCAAGACGGGGCTTCAAGCATTGTCCTTTGGGCTTGTATAATAATTGAATCTGCAAGTGAAAGGGGAATTAGCTGTGAGAGCAACATATACAAAGCAATGGGTGGGTCTGGGAGCTGATGACAACATTCTTTTCCAAGTTTGGTAAATGCTGGAGTAATGTCAGCATCCTTGTTCCAGAAATTGCCACCAAAATGGTGCACCACCTCCCCCTAGAACTCCTTACTTCCTGTGGGGACGGGGGGACAGAAGGGGAAAAAGCCAAAGGGGGGGGCAAACGCGGGGGGGGGAAGGGGAGGGCCAGGAAGGGGGGCCGGGGCAGGAGGCAAGGGGGGGGCAAGGGCCAGGAGGGGGCCCGGGAAGGACAAGGGGAGACAACAACAGGGACACAACAAAGCGGACACGGAGGCGGGAGGGCCGGGACAACAGACACACCAAGGGGGGACGGAAAAGAGGCAGGGCCGGCAAGAAAGGGGAAGGGGTCCCCCAAGACCGAGGGGGGGGGGCACCCCGAGAAAGGGGAGAAAAGGGGGGCGCGAGCAGGGACCCCAGGCACACCCTGGCGACCAGGGCGCGGTACTCAAGGTTCCGGTGTGGCAGCCTTACAAACGGACGCGTGTTAACGCAGCCTCTGTCTAGGAGCAGCCAAAGTAACGAGAGTTTTGTTGATACTGGACTAGTTTGTCGTCTCATACGGAATACCCTAACGACTTCCATAAACGATCTGATATATACTGGATTATATACTGGACTATAGGCTCAATCGGACGGCATGAACGAGACTTTTAACAAAACCGTCGGAGAACTCTTATTATGTATCCTTTTTTTGCCGCCGATGCGGTCATTGATCTGGGTAGCGGGAAATAAGGTTAACAAAGCAGCCATTGACGCACGGGTTTGCTTGCTTTGGATGCTTTGACTATGTGGTGAGTTTGTCATGTTTATTTTTTTAGCGGGCTTGCTTGCTACACAATTAAGATGGAACTTGGTTGTGTATTATGTTTTATTATATGCTTGTGGTATACTTAATAAAATATGTTAAACTGTGTTTGAAAAATTTCTTCTTTAAAATTAAAAAAACCGTCATGGTGACTCAGTTCCCGAGTTGGTTTTTTTTGTTCCTTGACTTGCGTAACCGGGAGACCTCCACGGCACGCTGTTTATTTTTCTGTACGTTTGTTTATTGGCGCACAGCTTTTCCCATCTGGCAACTCATGCTCACCCCGATTATGGCGCATATTTGCGTACGCTGTGCTGCCCGCCGCCCAATTCTAGTGGGATCCCCATCCCTTTGTGTCGATCACAGGCATGTTCCGGCACCGACCGGTGCGCCTCTTTCTGTATTGGACTGTCGGATGTTCATGGTCGAACCATTGCCCATGGTAACGGCGCTCGTGTTGGCGTACCAGGTCGGGGGGGTGGAATCGGGCTCCCGTCCGGGGTTCATCCAAGCCGACGCTCATGGTGCTCCCAAAGGTGGGGTTCTTCGGCTACTTCGCGGCATGTGATGGGCTGGCCTCGGGCCGCCTCCTCAGCGGCCACGACCGTTGGCTCGCCTGGTTCAGCCTAGGGGCTGCTCCGGTGCTGGCTAGCGCGGTCTGCTCTTTCTTCCATCCCCGGGGGGTTGGGCGGCTCGGCGTGCGCCTCCCGGGATTGGTGATGGGATGCCCGGGTCGGCCCGGCAATCCAAGCGCCGCTGTTGTCTCCACACCTAAGCGTGGTTACGGTCCCGGTGTCTTCGGGCACGTCGACCGCAACCACCACGGGTAGGCCATTACTGACTTCGGGTGTATTTTTTCGGCAACCCTGGGGGCTTTGGCTTCGTGTAATTCCCGTTTGGCGGGACGCCGCGGTGTTGGCTACGCTTACTGCACCCCGCTTGATAAGCCTTGCTATTCATGCAAGTGCCTCCCTCAGCTGGCACCCGCAACGCCGCTCCTGCCCTTCGGTCTTGGCGTAGCGGTGTATGCTACCGCTTTGGCTGCCTCGCAGATGCCCTCAGTTACTATTTCTGCTCATTCTTCGTCAACATCTTGTCCGCCTGCTGCTGTAACTAGTGCTGGTTTTCCTGCACCGGTCCTCCGCGCGGGTCCGCCTATGGTGGGGTACCCGGTGGTGCCCCTGCCTCATCTGGCGTTCCTCGCTGGGCTGCCTTCGTGGCCGGCTCCTGCGGGTCACATATACCACCCTCCTCCTCCTACCTTTTCCGTTACGTCTGTCAGCCTCCAACATCCCCGTACGTGGCTTACCCACCCAGTCGGGCTGGACCGCTGGGGTGGGACAGTCTTGTATGGTCTTTTTCGACCGGGGCTCTGCCTGCGGGAGCCCCGCCAGCTATAGGTCACAACACAACAACAACACCGCGCCTCCGCCTTCGGCTGCCCAGCCCGCAAGCACCAGTGCGTCTGGGCTGCTTCTCTGACCACTCTTTCGAAGCAGGCACTCGCGCCGCGGCTGCAGCAGATTGTCTCCTCTCTGGGAGCCACTCAAGCTTCGGACGTTACTGTGGTCACCCCGTCCACTAACCCTTTTCGGCTTTACGTGCCTGGGACTTGTGGGGAGTACTCCCCACGCCTTCTCGTCCTGTACCCTCGTCAGGGTCGGGCTGGGTGCAGGCGAACCTCATGGCTCCTGCGGGCCGCAGCCTTTCCAAGTTTGCTTTGTCCCTGCGGGAGGCCCTGATGTCGCCGCCCAGGTTGCGTCGCCTGGCCTTCCGCCTCCCTCCGCTCGATCTGTTGCACCTTCCTCTCAGGACTCTTCCACCGCCGCAGACTTCCGATGTGTCGGAGGAAGGCGCTGGCGGGATGGACTCGGGCTCGGAGGAGAGGTCCTTGGGTGATCCCTGCGCATCCGTCCGACGTCCACGGCAGCTTCGGAGCAGGAGGGGTGGATTCTCTTTCTCTTTCCCCGTGCACCCCTCATGTGCCCTGCGTAGGGTGGACCCTCTGGCATCATGCTAGGTTGCTTTCTCTTGTCCATCCGCCCACGACCTCAGAGCCTCGATGGGCGAGGGTGGAGCTTTCCGTCCTCGGACGCCTCCGATGCTTTGACTGTCCCTCGCCCCTCCCTAGTGCTCCGGACACACGTAGGCCTTCATGTCTTTGGCGCGTCGCCTGATCTTCCTGCGTGCCACGCGAGAACGCCTGCTTTACTCTGCGTAACCCTGAGCGCCGCTCTTGCATCGGAGGTCTCTAAGACCACGCCCCGTGTCGCGGGACGTCCTCTTCGGTGGCTCGTTCGGTGACTCAATGCTTGCCTCAGCGGAACCGCGTGGAAGTCCCCCCCCCCGGAGCTGGCGGATCACGGATGCCAGCGAAGATCTCCTCCGGGGATCTTCGGCTAGGAGAAGAAGCGCTCGCGCTCCTCTTCTTCCATCATGCCGCCAAACATGCGAAGTCGACACCGTCTCAGCAACCCATAAGCCGTCAGGCCCCGGCTACTACTCTCAGAAGTCCGGGGCCAAGCCGAAGGCTCGTCCCCCTCCCAAAATCCAGTCTGCGCCTGGGAAGTGAAGAAGCCTTCGTCCCTGAGGGCACGGCGGCCGCGGTGTCTCTCCTCCGGGAGGGAGCGTTACCACCTCCGGTGGGCGGCTGCTTAAGTTCTTTTGTGCGGGAATGGCCAGCCACTTCCCCCGCGCCTTGGGTGCCGAGTGTGGTTATCTTGGGGGGTAAAACTTCGAATATTAGCTTCCAACCTTCGGCGCCCCGTAGAGCCCCTCTCCTTCCATGCCGCTACCTAACCCCCTACGAGTCATGCCCCGCTTCCGGGGGAGCCGAAGAAAATAACCAATTCTTCTGGCCGAGTCTGGCCCCTCCTGGCGATTGTGCCATTCTCCTCCCTCCCGGTGACCCCCCCCCCTTTCATCACACATACACCGAGGGGTTTTGGGCGACGTTCTTCTTGGCTCCCAAGGAGACCGGGGATTGGCGTCTCATCCTGAACTTGAAGCCTTTGAATCAGTTCATCAGGCCGAAAAAGTTCAGGATGGAAACTCTCGCGTCAATCCTGCGTTGTCCTTTGAAGGGGACCTTGGGCTTCGTCTTTGGATCTAGGACGCCTACCTGCCAACTTTCCCGTCGCAAAATCAGAACCGTGCTGGCTCAATTTCAAATCCAGGGCCAATCGTACGAGTGGACGTGCCTCCCCTTCGGACTATCACTCTCCCAAGGTCTCACGATCGGACCGAAAGTGGGCGCCTCCTCAGGCTTGACAGGGGGCAACCTGGCTGCATCCTGGAGACGACTGGCTATCTAACGGAGGGCGACGGGCCGATGGCGTGATCTAACCCTCCCTTTTTTGCAGCGGTTGGGCTTTATTGTCAATTTCGACAAATCGAGCCTAACCCCCACTCAAGACCTGAGGTATCCGGGTGCTCGGCTGCAACTGCTCTGCCTCCGGGCATTGCAGAACCGCCGTCCGACTGGTGGATTTCGTGGTTCAAACTGCGACTTCCATTGGCGTTGCTTTCGCAAGCCCCCGCTCGAGACTGGCTTCGCCTTCTAGCCTTGATGCCAGTCTCGTCGACCGTCCCTTACTGTCTCTATCATATGAGGCTGCTTCATTTGTACCCCTCGTACGACACTACCTGCCTATCAAGCAACCCAGACTCCCGTCTATCCCCGTCAATATGCTGGAATCCGGGCGCACCTGGCATGGTGGTCTCACCGTCCCCAACCTGACTCGGGAAATTCCTTTTCCTGCGCCTCTGTCGATTTGTTATCACACGGACGCCGTCTGAGTCGGTTGGGGGTTTTCAACCTATACCCTCAGCGACCTTCGGGACGTGTTCCCCCGGACCTGGCTCACTCTAGGCCCATGCATCGCCCCGCTCCAATTGGTGGCAGTGGAACGTCCCCTAGCTCACTTCGAGTCGATGGTGACCAACTTTCCAGTGTCCTATTCCGACGGCCAACTCCACCACCTTAGGTGGCCTACAAATCAACAAACATGGCGGCCAAGTCCCGGCCCCTGTGCCTTGACGCCATGCGACTCATAGTGTGGTGTCGGGACCGGGCGATCACGATGTCCGCATTACCCATTCCATGGGCCGTCAACTTCCTTGCCGACGATTTGTCACGCGGAGATGAACGGCCTCGGAATGGATACTGACCGAGAGTGTCCGTTACGGAAGATCTTGAGAGACTTATGTGCCTCAGATCGACTGTTCTCCTCCCTCTGTATTCACCTTACTTCCTCTCGACCCTGGTTCGTACTCACTCAACTCTCTGTTGATGTCACTTTACTTTTGATCCCCTTCCTATGCCTTCCAACCAATTCCGATCCTGACAATCGTGTAGTTTTCGAAAATTGGGGCGGGAGGCGTGCCGTGTCATCCCCTTCATCGCTCGCCTTTTGGCACGAAACACCTTGGTTTTCGGCCAATGGTGTGATCGTCTGGGTCCGGCTCTGCCACTGCGTCTGCCACTCCGTCCGGATCTTAATAACCTTTCCGACGGAGGGAGCGCCAGTCTGTCGCTGGAGCACACCTAACGTTGACTGTGTGGGCCTGTATCCGGCAACTATGCCGAGATTCTGTCTGGCTTTTCGGCAGAGGGCTGTGCCTCGCTCATTCAGCGTGAATAAGACAGTACCACCATGGACGCTTACCTAAGCGTCTCGGACCCACTTCCGCTGGTGTGAGCGAACGAGAGGTGTCTCCGACTGGGCCATCTGTAGCCGAGATCGCTGACTTTCTCCCCGATTGATTTGATAGCTGACTTGAAACTTCGACTGTCAGAAATTACAAGTCCGCTATCCCCCTAATCCTAAGCGCTCCTAGAGGTTTCGACGACGGAATCAACTCTCAAATGACATTGTTCGATCCGTCTCCTTCTAGAGTGGGATGTTTAATACAACTACCTCCGCCCAGGAAGGCGGTCCCACCCTGGGTGACATTAATTCCAGTCTTAGACCTAGTAGTGAAGCCCCGTTCGAACCAATGGCTAAGGCAATCACTAAAAAAACATGTCAACCATTAAGAACGGCTTTCCCCGGTCCTCTCCCTCCCTCTCACCCTCTGTGAGAACGATCTCGTATATTAAGAATATCCTCGATGTCATCCGTTTGACATTCTCTCGGGACAGCGGTCAAAGTTGTTCTTAGCCGGATTTTCTGGCAGAACCTAGTCATCCTCATTCCGCACACTCACAATTATCTTACCATCTTACCTCCCCCACCCCGAATTGCATGTCACTCTTCGGTGGCGGGAAGAGTCGCTTGTGGTGTCCCGTTTCGTTCCCATTGTACTACAACTAAACTGTCGCTCAGGGCTCGAACGCTCGTTGTTTCTTACCAACGCTTCTCCCCCCCCCACGGGGCCGCGGCGAAAGCGACGAATGCTAGATGGATTAGCGCTGTAATTAATGATTCCAACGCGGTGATAGGAGCTTCCCAAGCTCGAGCCCATTCGATTCGTAATATCACGTCCGTCCTGGCCTATCACCCGCTGAATCAGTATTGGCCCGAAATCTGCGAAGCATGTCGTGGAGGCTCCACAAGACGTTTTCGTCGGTGTAACTACAGGAACGTACAAACTCCCCAAGCGAACGTTGCTAGTGGCACTCCTGCAGAAACAACACTTAATCTATCTACACTATACATAAAGTCTCCCAACCGATTGCCTACTATGACGCTCACCTCCGGAGTATTCCGTTGTCAAGTGAGCATCTATGTCCCCTATTTTTATGTTAATGCCTTTAGGCCTTTTAACATCTGTATTCTTTATGTTTAGTGTAGGTCTCTCGCGTCGCTCGCCGTTTGGCTGCACTCTGTGGCTGCTCTGAGATATCATGCTCACCTCCGACTGAGTGGTTGTCCTAGTCCTGTGTTGATTGCAATTTTTTGAAAGTCGGGGGTTAATGCAATATATTTCAGTCAAACCTCTGGTGTAAGAAATCACCTCAGTGTACCTCATTTGATTTAAAGAACACATTATTTTCATAATCATTTAACTGAGGCCTGATTACCCTTTCCAATGTTGACTCCCCACTTCCAGGCCCGCCTCACAGCATGATATGAAACGCGCGTCCGTGTGGGCTTGAGCAAAACGATTAAGGAAGAGAAATGGTCGACAGGGTGGTGACCTGGGGGTCATCTGGTCATACCATTTTATCTTTTATTAGGGGTGCTTAAATAGGTATTTTGGGGCTTTCCACTATCTAAGAAGAAATCATTATTTCACAGTCAACATTGGAAAGGAAATCAGGGCTCAGTTCAATGATTTTGAACCATATGTGTTTCTAACAAGGTATGCACATGAAATTACATAACGCTTGCATTTCTTAGACGTTGCAAACGTGTGTTTTTCGGAAGCAAACCAAAATAATCCCTAATATTTTGTTGCTGATTGAGTTATAGACACTTATCCCCATGGACACCACCACCTATGGAAATTTATCTGATTGGCTCTTACAGGACCCCAACAAAGATAGTCCTCATAGTAACCCTTCAAAATAAACATTTCCGGGGCTCTCTACATGAGGTACCAATCTACACAATGTGGTACTTCCACGATCCAGATCTGGTGTAGAATAGTGCGTTGGACTCTACACAATGCACATTTCCACGCTGTTACAGCGTGAGTATTGCGATATTTAAAAAACAAACGTAACGTATAAGTGCACGTATGCAGTGCATAACGAAACGTGATTTAAGCATGGTCACTTGCCGACACATATAAACCGACGCGCTATCACACTTTCCTTTTCCCCTCCCTGCTCTAGTAACCAAAAAACAGGTAAAAATGCCTTTAGGAACGGACCTGGCCACAGAATTACACTGATCCGCATTAAAATAATGCGGATCAATGTGGTTCTTCCGTGGCCCATGTGGTGCCTCGTGTAAAGATGCCCCTTATCTCTGTGTAACCATACCACCATCTTCTTACAGATTCAATGATTTGCTCATTATACGATAGTAACCCTTCTAAGTGACCAACAAAATAGTGCTTCTTTGGCTGCTGATAATAGGCAAGTAGTACCAGAGGTTCATCTCATCATTTTGATCATTTAAATATTTTTCAGAGGTGGTCCCGAAGTTACCGATACAAATTGAACAACATGGAGAAGGACATCTACCAAGTGCTCAAGATGGAACAGGAGGAGAAAGAGTTTAGAATATCTAACTACAAGTTTCACAAGGCCCGGCAATGATAGACCACCACGAGGAGATCATGAGCAACCAAGAAACCGTGGTTCCAATCACACAAGGAGAGAATGCAAGAAAAAGGTACTAAGAAATTGAGTTTGAAGGACGGAAGTGTTGTTGTTACTAAAGGTGGAGACTGGAATGTGAAAAATTCCAGGTGCACAAGGATTTCCATATCAGTGTCCCTAAAAAAATTAAGTTCTGATTTTTGCCCTGATGTAAAGCTTTCTGTCAAAAATATCCCCATCTGAAAGGATTAAGCTGAGAAATGTTTCTTTGGTACAACAATTGTGCAATTTCTAATTTCGTATAGGAGCAAATACGAAATTCAGCCTATGTTTTACATTGAAATATAAGTAAATCAAAATCACCTTTTTTCTCTCTTTCAAAACATTTCTGTAGCATAATACAAGTAAAAGGTAAGAAATCTATTGAGTGTCTAATCTACATGAAATTACTATTTTGACACAATATTTGGGTGCCTCAAAAATCTCTCGTTGCACCTTTAATATCAGACCTGTAATTCTGAAGAATTTTTCCTGATTTCAGAGGCGTCTTTGTCCAAAATCTCTACACTTTATTTTCAGTCTGATATTTGATTTTTTTTTCTGTCTTTCAGGATGTTAATTTATTTTTTTTGGAAAAGCAGCTTAACTTTCGTGGAATTGTGAAAGGTATACAAATATTACAAGCTTTGGCTCTGGGGAGTTTCTCCTACTTAAAACAGGCAGACCCAAGTAAGCACTTTGCATCTTTTCAGACAACTGACACTAGGTACCGTCATAGAGCAGACATGTTTCAGGTCACATGCGGCTAGTGGCTGAAGGAATGATGAACGTTGATGCTGGAGACAACTATTTTTTTATTCCGAAAAGGAATCTGTGATGGAGATGTTATCAAAAATTAACTAGGAATAGAAATGGGACAGGAAATCATGATTTATCATTGAGAATGAGGGCCACGGAAGAGAGAGGTTATATTGTTGGTATTATGGATGTAATTTGTAAAAAAAGTAAAGTTAATTCAGTTTTTTGCTCCATTTTGTATACAGAATCACTGTGTCTTGATTCATCTAGAGATGTTAAAAAAGGAAAGGATCTGAAGAAGGAAAAGAAGAGACAAATGATGGCTACGGTAAGTGCGGATGTAATGAAATTCACCTTACAAAATATACAGTGGTTTCAATTTGAGATTGAGGATGACTGCTTTCTTTGATCACTGATATTCCATTTATACTCTATAGAGTTGTAACCTTGCGATTGAATTATGATCTTGGTTTCCTGTAGTAATATCGCAAATTTACCAAAGTTCCATCAAACCCAAGATTTTGGTATAATTCAGAATCTTGTATTTTTTCTGCAAAATATTTGACTGCCTTCTTTTCTGTTATGAATCTGCAAGCTGAAATTGTTGTTTTGCAGTACTAGAAATAACTAGATTAACCAATGGGCCTTTGTAATACATGCAATTAACTCTTGCATTAAAATGGTATATCACATTCAAATGAAACGTTGCTGTTAAAGTATGTTGGCAAAGACCTTTGCTATTAAACACTAAAAATCATATGCTGGAATTCGGGCAGAGCATCTTTAAGGTGAACAGACGCTGGTTTTAACAATATGATATCCATGTGATGTGCACATGATAAGTATGTGATGTGCACCTGATAAGTATGTGGTGTGCATGTGATGAGTATGTGGTGTGCACGTGATAAGTATGTGGTGTGCATGTGATAAGTATGTGGTGTGCATGCGATAAGTATGTGGTCTGCATGTGATAAGTATGTGGTGTGCATGTGATTAGTATGTGGTGTGCATGCAATAAGTATGTGGTCTGCATGTGATAAGTATGTGGTGTGCATGTGATAAGTATGTGGTGTGCATGCGATAAGTATGTGGTCTGCATGTGATAAGTATGTGGTGTGCATGCGATATGTATGTGGTGTGCATGTGATATGTATATCATTGTCATGTCCAAATAAATTATAGCTGCCATAATGTGTTTATCATAAAATGAAACCACGATCACACCTTCTGTAATATGTTATCTCAATTCTATCATTGGTTATGTTCCATATGTTCAATATCTATAAAGGAAAAAAAGACCGGGCAAATGAACGGATTTTAACTTTTTACACAAGAAATGTAATAGGTGTTACTCTGTTGTATCAAATGCTTGACTTACAATTGCTCTATTTTTCATGCTAGTCTGAGGCTCGAGTCAAATTTGAGCTAGAGAAGGCACAGCTGTATGCTCACAGAGAGGCCAAGAGAGCCAGGAAGAAGGTTCCTGAGAAGTTTGGAAAACGGGCAAACACCGCCAACAAAACAGGTATGCATGTTCAGGTTAACGAGACTGATGTGACATTCAATATTGCTAATACGTATTTAAAGGTGTCTTTTCACAGGTCATGTTTTTTGTGTTCATCACCACTGTCACAATCTGTTAATTAGAAACAAATTCTCACATGATGTATTGAAGGGCGGTGATAATTACTGACTGAAGTAGGAATTAAGTTGGTATTGGTTGGATATTGCAAAGCTCTTAAAGGGGCAGAAGGAGATTTTTTGAGGATATGAATTTCTCCCAATTTGCACTTGTTTGGTTTTAGCATGCTTTGATTTTTTTATGTTGTGCACGACAGAACATTTTAATTTTAATGGTATTATTACATAGAGATGGCGCATTAGGCTTATTCATTTCAGGTGTGATCTAATACATTGGTAAGCATTCCAAATATGAAAAAAATGGGTTGAAAAAAGTGGGGCACTTCTTTCTGGAAATGTCCTCGCCAAGGGAGGGCGGCCAAGAAATCCCAATTTTCGATGTCGCCATTGGTTTAACACATAAGAGCGAAATCTTGACAAAAAAAATCATGTTGTCAAGGAATATATTCTTATTCCAAAAACTGTTGCAACTGAAGAATCAACTCCACTGTAAGGGTTATTTTTGATTTTTTTTTTTTTTTGTATAACAAATGAGGACGAGGTCATATATGGGTCATGGGAACACCCATGACTGACCCACATCGAAGTACCTAAATCAGTTTGTGGTTTGTGTCTGTATTGCTGTAATCTATTTTGATTAGTTTTGGTGAAATGCTATATTGAAAGAGGTTTGGCTGCCATCGTCTGGTCCTCGTGTCTCTTTAAGCCAAAATCATCTTGAGAGCTGACATATTGTGTTTTTCAGTAAGAATCAAATGTCAACTTGGGAACCGCAGTTCAAAGACTAAAGGTCATTGCATTATGTCATGCCGCTCATTGGCATGCTGCTTGTGTCCGCCGCTATCATTTCAAAGTTTGTTTTTAAGATTGCAGCGGCAGAGGACCAAGCAGCACTGCTCCAGAGTTGATTTCAAGTCAACTCAATGCGGTCTGTCACTGTGGGCAAAGTGGTAGGCTGGCGGCAGGGAGATCGATTTATTGGCAAGATGCTACTTACCGCTTGGTCACCGCTAGTGTTTCTTACCTGACCACGTAGTGATGGAAATGTCATCATCAGAGCAGCAAAGTGGCAACCAGCATGACACTATGTAATGACCTTACTTCCAGCACAGACAAAATATACAAACCTATTGAAATGAATCCATACTCCGGTCTTTTCCCCTTATTTGAAAAGTTTACAATTTACATTGTGTGAAAATTCCAGGAGAAAATAATTCACTTTATTTTAATTGACATCAATGCTACTATTCGTTGTGCATTTGGCTGTCAACATTTTTCAAATGTTTCTTGTTGTATATATGCCTTGATAGATTTGATGTAATTTGGACGCAGGGGACTTGTGAGGGTGGTAAGGGCTTTAAGTTCAAATGCCAACAAGGGGTCATTCAGGTCATATTTGAAGAAAATATCTCAGGAAAATACATGACATAATGACTGTTTTTAACTCTTAGGTAAAGGGAAGAAGAGGAGTGGTAAATCATCATTTGAGAAGGAATTGACTCAAACCAGTAGATCCGCAGTGAGACAGTACAGAAGCATGTAAGTTGCACATTATTTTTGTGTTGCCTACAAGGATTTGCAGGAGGCGCATACTAATCCAAATTCTACATGTCCGGTTATATTCGGTTAGCTTTTTTTCAAATTGCTTGCGCGTGAACATTTTGTGCCAATTGCCAACAAACTCATGGTCAGTAGCACCATAGAGGACTGCCAAATCGTGTACCACACATTTTTCAATGGGAATGAATTTGGCCATGAAGATGAGGTTAGAACGAGTTTGGGGTTTATTCCGTATTGAAATGTGTGGTACACGATTTGGCACTCCACAACTCTCGTAGTCAACCATAGACACTTGCATGTCATGGTAGGGTTAAAGGTCACATACCAAAGTCAAAGATCATTAGAGGTCAACTTGTGCAGAGATTTAAGGTCCGTTTATACTTTACCGCATCTGCATTGCGTTGAGTTGCAGTGCCAGAATTGTAGTCTCTTCCCAGAATACCGCTTTGCGGTACCGCAATGAAGTTATCTTCATTTTAATTGGATTTGCAGTGCATTGCAGTGCATTGCAGCATGAAAGTGATCGATATATCAGCACTGCAACTCACCGTAACGCAAATGCGGTAAGTATGAACAGACCTTGAAGGAAAGATCGCAAAAGCAGACAACACTAGTGGTTTGAAAAATGCTTGTTAATATTGATAAAGTCGTATTTAACTGGTGTGGTTAGATTTTGGAGAATTTTTTGATTTACGTACAATCACCACAGCAAAAGTATGAACCCTTCAAATAATTTTCACTGTAGTTATTGGCTACCACATTATGTTCCATTATACTTTCAGTCAGCACAGGTGTCACTGATGGAAATAATGTCGACCCAAACATCCCAAAACTAGACATCTGGGGCAAACATCCGTGGTGCACAGACTGGTGAATCTGCAAATTATGAATATTTTTCTGCAGTGGATGCTTTTGCTTTTGACTGTTGGATATTTTATTGGCTGTGAAATAGCATTTGAAAATTTAAAAAAAAACTGTGCTTTCCTTGGTCTATATTGATACGTTTCCTTTCTCTAACAGTCAATAAAGGAAGGCGAGAGGAGAAAGACAAACATACAGACAAACAGACCGACAAATAAACATGCAAAAGGCAAAAATAAGGTGATGCAGTGGTCCTGATGGATTCACAACTGTTTTTTTAAATGGATGATTCTCCCCAGGACAATTGAAACTGGAAGAATTACTGTAATTGCTCAAAGTTTTTTAAAAGATCACACCGACCTTCAGCGTCCTATCCCTAGGATTTGTATGGTAATTACGTTCGCTAATAGCGCACAGTGTGACGGGCGCAGATACGAGTTCAAAAAACTTTTCCCACCTATAGCCTGAATAATATACTAGGTGTCATTGCTCATTGGGTGTTTCATCACAACTTTCTAGACATATTTATTTTGCAAGAATTAACGGGATGAGCACGATTTGCTGATCTGAAACTCGAAAAAATCATCAAAAATTCATATTTTTTGTTGCTGTTCATGAATTGCTAACATACCCTGCAATTGGTGGCTTGAAATCGGTTATTAAAGACAACGTTTTATCTTATTGCTGTAATTTCTAGTTCTTGCATTTAAAAGAAACCGACTTGAGATCAAAAAGCCTTTCCTGTGAATATCCCAGAATTTTAAGTGTGATATATCGCAACCATGACCTGTACATTTTGACTCTCAAACCCAATCATCGCTGTTTAGTGTAGATTTTAGATGCCTTTGATGATGTATGTCCAATTGCAGGAGACAGTATGACAGATTTCACTCAAATAACTTAATTTTTTCATTCTTTGGTGTTTTGCCTACATTAAATTATTATATGTAATTGTACACACGTATCCCTGATTTATCAGAAAAAAATGGCCTTTCCGCATTTTTTGATCCTCTCCAATTATCGCTGCTTATCCCTTAAAATTTGATACAAGACATCTGTGGAACAATTTTTAATACCTCATATCAGGTCCAAATACTGTTTCTTACAAGGGCTATTTGAAACAGAAGTTCTTTGAAAATAATTAGTCAAATATTTTGGTGTGAATCAACCTAATATCTCTGTTTATTTTGAGCAACCTCATGTCGCATTAAAGGTGCCACAAGAGAATTCACATATCAGGTGTCCCTAAAAAATTGAAAGATCTTATTTTTACCCTGATGTAAAGCCTTTCCATCAAAAATCTCCCCATCTGAAAGGATTAAGCTGAAAAATGTTTCTTTAGTAACAAAATTTAAAATGTTCTTAATATCTTCTAGAGTAAATAATGAAATTCAGCCTATGTTTTATATTGAAATATAGCAAATCAAAATCAAAAACATAAAAATTCATATCTTTTAATACTTCTGTAGCCAAATACAGGTAAAAATCTATTGAGTGTCTAATCTATATGAAATTACTATTAATGATTAAATATTTAGGGTGCTCCACATCTCTCATTTGCACCTGTACCACACAGAAAAATTAGAGAATTTTGTGGAGGCTTTGTAAACTATAGGTTCGATTAAATTTTTTAAAAAATGTTTTGTTATCCCCTTCAATATTGACAATTACCTAGACTTTGGCGCATCCTGCAACTTGTGAGGTGACTTCACAGCAAGATTGCCTACTCACGGTGTACCAGAGCTGTGCTAACTCCATGTGTACTCTTAGTTCTACGCGAAGGGTACCCCCCTTGATACATTATTGATGCATGCCACAACTAATACTTTGCGAAGTACACAAGCCATCTGGGTGAATAGCAGCTATGTTTTTTTACTTACATTACCCATCCTAAGTGTACTCTACAGTTGCCTCCTAGTGAACCTAACAGGTACCCATGTAGCCACCAGGAGTGGAGTACCTCTGCAGCTTACCCCGGGAAGTAACCTTCACAGGTACTCCCCTACCGGCTGCCTAGTAGGCAGCCCTTTGGACTCCTAGAGGTCGCCAACCAATTTTAATTGTTGTGTATGACTTTCATGATCATTTTCAAGCTTAGTAACATCAATATTTGAGTTGAGCAGCACCAAAAACCCCTATATATGACATTTTGTGTAAAAACATAGTACCATGATGGGACCAAAATGTTAAGTAATGGATAAAAGTTCCTACATAATCAGCACAGAGCTCAAAGCTCATTTGCATGGGAATACCCATGCAGGTACTCCTCCATGGGTGACTAGTGGTATGCTAACTGCGTGTGTACCAGGTGGGATTACCCCCACTTTCGCGGCCGGCGATGTGGTCCATGCGGGTGGGTAATCCATGGCTACTTAACAGCTACTTCACAGGTAATTCCATGACGAAGAATTTGGTGTGTTATTATAGTAGAGTTATGGGCGGAGTTTGGGATCGTCCATTTCTTCAAAAATGGGGACAGAAATACCCCAAAAATCTATGATTTCTTTCACGCAATACAAAAGAGAAGATCGGTTGAAAGAAACTGGCCAACTACAAACAAAGTTACGCTGTTCGTCCAGTGAATTACTTTGTATTTTATACAATGTGATGCATTGCACTTTGTGTCTAACCCAGAATTGGTTTTAAAAACATTGCCTACCTACCAAATATCATAAATTTAGAGACTCAGTCACACCTGTGTGTTACAAGGGCAGAATTTTATCTTCACTATTCATAAAATCAGCTTCAATTGCCTTTCACGAAACTATTCCTGGATTTAGTTGCACTTTCTTTGAAATTCTTAGGGTTTATTGCTTTGACCATTGATTAGGACTGTGAATGGCCCAACGTAAGGGTGCTTTCATGGCAAAGCGAACAATCATAGCACAAATACATGGACTAAAGTTTTTATATATTAATCCTCAATTCATAACCTCCACCTATCAAAAAAGTAGAGGCTATTCCACTATCAACTGGAATCTTAATAGCGAACACCAGAAAATGTTTTTTTTGGCATCACATGCACGATTGTAGTGGGGGGGTCATCATTATAAGGTGATGACTTTTTGAGTGTAGTTATGTATCCAAAAACAGTTCTGCTGGATCTGCAATAGAGGTTAGCCATGGGGCGGATTTGCCCCAGGAAAAACTCAGTTGTCTCAGTTAAGACAGCATTCAAGATCTGACTTGTGTTGGCGGACACAGGTGTGAAAAAATTATTTTAGATGTGAAAACAAACTAAAAAATATTGATCAATGTAATGTTTTCTAGGGTAAAATATTACATGCAGTTCAGATTTTGACCCTTTAAAAAATGGTGAAATGAAAAATCACACACATTTTTGAGATATAATCCATATTTGGCCAATTTTAGCCCAAAATTGACTTGTCCATTTGGAATGACCATATCTACAACAAAAAATAGCCCAGTTGTTATTTTTTTAAATTTAATGTTTAAATTATTACCTTCTTTACAATAAAAATAGTTTGCATTGTTCAAACTACCTCTGTTTTTGGTTAAGCTTCTTGAAATTGTACGTCGGAGTGACAAAAGTATGCAAAATTTCAGGGTTTGTCCAATTTAGGACTCAAAGACATAGTTTCACAAAGGTATACCCTAGACGATATCACTTTGTGCATTTTGGTTCAGAAATGCAAATAGTAAAACATAGGTAGTAAGTTTGAACAGATGATCTTTACTACAGAAAAAATTATAACGCAAAAGTACCCTACCCCTTAATTTCTGCAGGCGGGTGAAAAAATTATTTCGATTTGATACAAAAAATTCAATGGATTATGGGATTTAAAATACGAACTTGTTATGACCAATACCTCCCTTAAAAACAAGTTCATATTTATGAGACCTTGCACTCCGCATTTTTTGTTTATCAATCATTTTTTTTATGTTTTTTAATTTTTGAGTTTGAATGTACAAAAGCATCTATATCATACAAATCCACTAAAATACCAGCAGACACTTGCTGACTTAGGATCAGAATGAATTAATACAGTTAAAAAATATTCCAATGTAAGACTACCTTTAATTATGTTTACTAGGGTTTATAATTGACGGTTAGTACAAAGTATTGTGATTCTAGTTTTAGCATGTTGTCTATTTCTCACTATTCGGATACCATGGGAGAGTGGTATTTTGAGGTTTGAGCATTAAGGGGGAGTAATTTGCATTTTCTAATGCCAGAAGGATTCAGTTTCTACACCAAAACTTCACCCCAGAAAAAGTTGTTTTCATTCAAAATTGCTTGAATGATTAAGTTTTTACTCACTCATTTTGTCCCCCAAACGCAAGTCAAATCTTGAACGCTGTCTTAAGATTGTCACAACTAAGGTACTTTTTCATTTCACTCACGGAACCAATGGCTTATCTTCCTGGTCACATGACCCACTTTATCGTAGGCAGGTCCGATACCATACGTCTATTGCAAGCCATAAGGAACATAAATATGCTGCAACACATAGTGAGAATAGTCACAACCCATTGTAGCCTTTCATCGTGCATTGCACTTTATTTAGTTGGCAGTCCATGTAATGGCGCCTGGCATATGCATTGCGGTGCAAAACATTGTGATAATATAATCGTATGGAAGCATTGTTTATGTGCTGTCAGACACATATTTGTGCTAAAGAAAGGTCGGTTGACAAGTAATTGGCCTAGCAATTTTAAAATCAGTAGGAATTCCCCAATGCGATAAAACACGAATTACTTGACACATATGCTTTGCACCAGAAATCTCCTATTGTGGCAGACTCCTCGCCGAATGTACACAAGCCCGGTCCCCCCTCTGCCCCCCCGCCCTGTTGGGACACACGTGCTCCTGTGAGCGCTGCAAGCGAGTCGACACGCTTGTATCACGACGGCGAGGCAGCTTAAAAAAGACTAAACCCATTGTGGCAATGCATACATCCAAACACATTGCGGTGTTGATTCAATCAGAATGATTTATGGTGTTTCTTAAAAATAGGACCCACATGCATGGCAAAGTATTTAAACAATGCAATCCTCTCAAAATATGTGTGGAAGCCTAACAACGGATTTCCAACAATGGTTTGTAGATATGAAATTGGCAATGTGTCATATTTTTTCTAAAAACATGTCACAGAAATTCGTCTATTGATTGGCCAACACCGCAGCGCATTGTGAAATTTTGGCAAGGAGTTATAAAAATTTCAACCTGGTGTCACAACCCGTTGTGACTTTCACACAACGTTGTTGTGACAATCGTTATGACCTATGGCTTGTGACACGATAAAGTAAATGTGTTGAATTATGACACGTAACTGCATAGTGGTGAATTCCGTCTGCAACCTTTATTGTACTCAGTTTGTACAAAATGAAATGATGTGGCTAGGATATTTTGGGTTCATAAAATGTTAATAATTTCTATGTTTTACTGATTTTTTAATTTTTCACCTAAAGATGGACATGTATGGGCATTCTTTCATGTGATCAATAGTTTTTGGACTCTATGGACCTCCAAGGACAAATGCATTTAAAATATCTGTATGTTGAAAACTTGACATTTTCTTCTCAAGAAAACATTTATTTATAAGGTAAATCCAGTTTACCCATGGCAACCCGATAGTCAAAATCGTCTATTGCCCAACTCTAGAGCATGATAATGATTTTCAAATTATAGCAAGAAATGTAACATTTTAGTTAATTTGTGACTTTTGAAAGATTGCAGGTCAACAACTATAGGTCATAGAAAGTCATTTACATGTTTTATTAAAACATCCTCTTTCAATACATGTGTGTACTTTTAGTTCAATTTTTTTTAAAAGTTCCATGTAAAAGGTACTTTTTTGGGGGTTGAAAATGAGGCATATTCCCCCTGTGAAGTAGCAGTCAAATAAGACCTGAAAAACTACTTTCTAAAATTCAAATTTCTTAAGCCACATCACTTTTCAGAATTGCAAACCAGACTAGTAGTTCAGGGCCGTGTGTAAGAAATATTGATTGTTCCCGTGGGATTTTCTTGTTATTTCAAATTTCTATGATTATTTGTAATGTATTATTTACGCAAATGATGACATCATTAAAAAAAATCAAAGAATATATTTGATTATATCATCCAAATATTAAGTTTGAGATGTGTCTTTGACCATTAGAAACATTCTGGCATTTCCAGTTAACGATGGAGATATCCTAGATGGAGACAAGGACAGCTGCCGTTTAAGATTTTTTTTAAAACCTACAAATTACCGTATATCTGTATTATATATCCTACAGAAATTATCATAAAAGTATGAGACATGTTTTTGATCACTAGATACTTATATTTTTATTTGATATCCTGCCTAAAATTCAAGATGTTGGTCAACTGATAACAAATGTATAACAATTTTCTAGGTTTTAACTGAAGGCGTATAACTATGTTAAACAAAAAGATGCCAGATGCGAGTTTCTAAAGTCAAATTGTAACATGCAAATATATAGCCGTTGTGCTGTTTAGTTTTCTTCTGTAGATGCTTGCAACAGACACTCATAACTCGAGAACCATAGCAGCCTCGGAACCAAAACTTGGTAGGCTTTATTGCCCCTGGGCCCAAATGTGCCTTTTGTGTGTCTCTATGCGAGAGGTCAAAGGCAAGAGCTACAGGGGATCAAATGTTAAAATCTAGGGACACCTATAACTCAAGAACCACAACAGCCCCAGGGTACAAATTTTGCGGGGTTACGGCCCTTGTTACCCCTGATGTGCCTTTTGGTTATCTCGATTCCAGAGGTCAAAGTTCAAGGGATACAGGGGGCCAAATGTTAAAATATAGGGGACCGTCCATAAGTTAACAACCACAGGAGCTTCAGAGCTCAAACTTGGTGGGCTTATTGCTCCTGGGCCCCTGATGTGCATGTTGGGCATTTCGACCCCAGAGGTCAAAGGTTTCTGCATGGCACATGCAAATACCCATATAACTAAATATATACAGATGGTAATTTGTAGATTTGATCAAAATATGAAGATGGCTATATTGGTTACCATCTTGGACCGGAAGCAAGATGATATTAAATATATGTTTGACAAGCATCTACGATACCCATAAAATAATATTGCATGATTATTATGGTAGTCAAACTCTGAATTATTCACAACTTTTGGAGACATTTTGTCTACCATCCTGGATCTGAGGCCATTTTGAAGTCATACTCAATATGCAGTAAAGTAAAATGGTGCAATTTTTTTGAGCATGTGTTCACCATCATTTTTTGGCTTGTGTTTCCACAGGAATACATTGGCTCTATAATTTTGAGTTGAACGAAAACTAAAATTTCCTTTTAATTCTTATACATGTATTTTTATTTGTATGACGAAAATTTCCCGGGAACCAGTTTCCCAGTTCCTGCACTTTTTCCAGGCTTGGCAAAGTGGTTGCTCCATTCTATAAGGTGGCGTGTGTCTGTACCAGAAAATACAGGAAAAGAGGGGCAGGCTTTGATTTGTTCATCTTTTCATAGGAAGAATATCTGTTCCGATTTACTTTAAAGGAGAACGTATCAAGAATAACCTACACAATATACGCTATAAAAACAATTATTGAACACATATGGAGTGGTTTCATGGGAAAACAGAATTATACTAACCATAAAACGATTTAAAAACATTTTGTCTGACCACGCGCTTTTTGAAATTCGCGCTAGTGTATATGGGATATGTATTTGTGTTGTGCGATACGGACGGCACAGTAGCGTCATACACCTTCACACATGATGCTTTCATAATGTGTATTTTCTATGCCATGCATGATGCAAACGTGCCGGTCGTATCGCACGTTATACACTTGCGCGATTTTTAAATAGCACATGGTCAGACTAGATAGTTTTAATTCATTGTTAGGGTTAATATGGTTTCGTTTTTCTATGAAACCACTCGATATGTGGTCAATAATTATTTTATAGTATATTGTTTAATATTAATCGTTGTACGGGTTCTCCTTTAATGATATTTCAAGAATGAGGAAATGTAATTTGCAAATCGATTAAAAAACAAGCAATACAACAGTGTTTATTAAATCTATCATTGAAAGCTTTTTTATTGTCTGTTATTCTGCAAACCATCTAAACTTTTGTATATGTAAGAAACAACCATTTGTATTGATATACAGAAATGCCACAACATAAAATAGCAGAATACTCAAAACAGTTTTTGCACTCAAAAGATTAATATCAAGAAGAATGGCTGATGTTTTTAACTTCAAAAACCAGTGCTAACAGCTACAATGTTATTATTAATCTAAAGGCAAAAGCCCTTATGGGAAATTTCTTTAACTACAGCACCCTTTAGGATAAACTGACTACTGATTGAATGATAAAAACATCAACATCCTTCCCATTATGTACTGTTAATACAATCTAATCCATCATTTATGAAACAGTATGTAAAATAACAAATACAAATCAGTGAATAAATATACAAGTAGTATTTGGGATTGTGGGCAACTATCTTTACCTAGAATTATGTAAAGTTGCGATCAAAATTTTTGAATTCATGAAAATAAATGGCAAAATGGCCATAAATGCCTATCTCAAGCAAGATTTGTGTCTTCAATTAACCATGAAATAAAAGTCTTGATATTCTTAATTTCATACCAACTCTAAATTTGAAATCAATTTGCTAAAAATAAGCCTAAAGCTGAGAATAATGAGCTTTACCTATTTTTGACGGCAGTTAATTCCTAAACATGTTAGGTCCAAGAAAATAACTTTTCTTTAATAACTTTCGAACTGCTTTAAAATAAGCAATGGTGTTTGCATTAAAGGAACACCCAATAGCAAAGTGAATGGAATCGTTTTTTTTATTTGCAGATAAAACAACGGTTGCCAACACATACTTTGGTAGCAAAATTGGTGGCGACTTGATTAACAAACTGTTAGTTGTTGCATTCTTTCTTTAAGGTGTAAAGCGATCTTAATGGCACTATCAGTGATTCACCCGAAAGAAGCAAAGATTTGCAGGAAGTAGTCTAAAAGTGAAGGATAAAGTCTGTAGAATTCTCATAAATTACTTATTCTCATAAGTTACTTTTTCCCAACTGAAAAATTAGCAGAAACTGGAAAAACGGCAGTGTTCAAAGATACTAATCTCCATTCAAATATATATATATGTTGCAAGTGTCTGTACGGACCGTAATGGCTCAAATATCCGATTTCGGATGCTTAGGATATGTTAGGATACCTATACTTGTTGACTTCTAATTTTTTTTTTCAATTTTCTGATTTTTCAAATCACTGATAGTGCCTAAAGTCAAATGCATCGCATGTAATAGGGGTTACTTTGTAAAATCCACCCTTGGTTACATAAATTCTGATGAAGCTTGTATTAAAAAATAACACTTGTCATCCAATCTAGAATACAAGCTACAACATGATGATGTGGCTTACACAATTGTGTTTTAAGCACAAATTTTCAAAACATTAAAAAATATAATGAAACCCAAGTGAAAAAAAAATCAAAATTTACCACAAATGCCATAATCTCAAAATGTATACACTGCATTTTAAATTGGATCCTTAAAAAAAAGCAGTAAATTAGATCAATGAAAACCCAGGCAAGAGTTATGTTAAGGCATTCAAGTTTTAGCCTCTTGCTCATTTTTGTCAGTCATCTGTCTTGCCTAGGCAAATTTTGCGTTGGTAACGTTGGTCAAACTTCACATACATGTGTTGGGACAACATTAGCACACATACTTAAGTCTGCATCTGTTCTGAATGAAGCCGGCGACTTGGGAAAACAGAAACGTGTATTTCTACACTAATATCAAGTATTAGGCCATTGAGTTTACAGTGGAATTTCAAACAGATAAAAACTAGTTGTTACACTACTTAATTGCATAGGAAACTTGGTCTCATTTGTCACTTATGTTTTTGTGAAATGTTATAGTCCGTCTTAACAAAAAAAAGGCCAATAATCACGACATACTTTATTTTCTCATCATAAAGTTACAGAGTTGGATTTGATAATTATTAGGAGTTTCATAATTTCTTTTTGCCGGAAGCACAGTAACAAATTTGACACAGATCATAGAGGTATTTTTTTATTTCATGAAAGCCTATTAGTGAAACAATGATTAGTATAATCATTGATTAAATACTTAAAAAAAAGACAAGCATCAACAAAATAATAAATTAACATACTAAAAGAATACACTGCAAATGGCTACATTTGGTAGTATACTAGTAACGATGCTATATTATACTATCGTAGACGGTTTCTTTTAATATATACGTTATTAATTACATATTAGGCGTATGGATGGGTGAAGTGCATTTGTGGTTGCCTAAATATCTAGTATAATTTACACATTTTGTAGAAAAATTAAATAACAACATCTCTTTTCTTTTTTACTTTATTTGCACAAAGCATCACATTTAAATTGTGCGCTTTATGACACAACTTAATAGCTTGATGACAATAGACAAACTTTTGTCCCACTGCCATACAAGTATGTTGTTGTATTGGTTTGGATTTTTTATTTACAGTGTGCAATAGCATAATCTTAATTACAGTGGACATATAAATATGGTACAGTAAAAGACGATTATATTTATTACACATGGGTGATCTTTGCTTAATCACACAAAGAAAAGAGACTTTCGATTACAAAAAACAACAAATCATTATCTAGCAACAAATTTGGGTTACCTTTTTAAGGAAGTCCATCATACATACCATAATAACCTTTAATATTTTCTTAACATTAGTGAATCAACACTTGCTTTCAACAATCTACATCAGCTAATCTACTTCAAATCGAGCGAAGAGAGCATTTTTTGCTCAATTCACACGATGACACAATCGTAACTTTTTTTTAGCCAAAACTTTCGTTTTACTTTATACAGTTGAAGCATGCACACGTATGCTTACCAGGGTTTACGTATCAACTGCAACATGATATTGTTTTATTTTTTGCAAAGGCACAAGAAAGAAAACAATAGGAACTCCCATATTATCATTCCCAGGTATATAGTTCTGTGACCCCTATGCGAGTATGCATCAAAATTAATCTCACTTGTTTGGGTACCCTGAAAGCCAATATTACCCTTGCAGAAAAAATGAAATTGATTATTTCATGTCCCACACATGGGTGAGAATTGACTCTCATGGAAAGACCAATTGAGAGATTATACAGTTTTATTCCATAAGTTGCATAATCTCTCAGTGAAGTCTTTACCCCAGACTAACTCCGAGTCTGCTTACATGCTGGACATCTCCATTTTTGGGCAGGCTACAGAGTTTGATATAGTCTAGTGAAAAGACTTTCATTGAAGGATTGTACAAGTGTATTCTGTAGGCTGCACAATCAATCGTGGAAGTCTGTACCCCAGACTAAATCTGTGGTGCTCATTTTGAGCAGGGTACAGAGTTTAAGTTAGTCGTGTGCAAAGGACTGTAATTTGGACTTTATACAGTAAGCTAATTACTCACTGGAAGCCTTTGCCGCAGGCAAGCCTGATCACCTTGAGTCACTTTGGAGTAACCTCACAAGATATACGGTGTAAATTAATAATCCCCAAACAAGATGGGTCAAATTTTCAAAGTATATGTGATAGAGGTCAGGGAACTTAGTCCTGGGGTACTGTGTGAATATGGGAGTCAGTAGTACAAGCACCCAATCATGGTTTATGTTGAAATAGTACTTGTGCAAAATCATAACCTCCATAAAAATAATTTAAACATTTTATTGAATACTGATTGAAAGCTGGAGGGTGCACAACTTTTTAAAAACTCTTACTACTATGCAGTGACAAGGGTAGCATACTCTCAAGCATGAGATAAGTAGCAGGAAGGGTAAAATAAGACTTTTGTTCTTAAAGAGAAGTGGTAATCACACACTTTATAATAATAATAAATGCTTGATATAGCGCAATTCCAAAAAAAAATACAAACCAAAGCTTCCTGCAAGGAAGAACGAGTAGTACTTTCAATATTTTTTTTCAAAATTAAGAAAAATAAAGGGCAAAAATACAGAGAGCTTTTAATACTTTCTACAGGGTGCAGGGGCTTACAGGTGCAGGGAAATAACAATTGGAATAATTGCTTAATCTTTGGAAATTAGCTCTTAAATAACGCAGCTTTCAAAGCTTAAACAGAACACTTCACATTTAAACACAAACACAGTAAAAAATGATTATAAATGAAGATGATTTGATCTTTTATTGTGATTAATGGTTAACTTTGAACCCTCGTAGTACTGGTGAAGTTAAAAGTGCATTTCGTGATTTCCGCACCGGTTTTATTCATGTTTCACTATATCCTTGAGAAAAGCTTATTCACAAAATTTTAGTTGATTGCGATATGAGGTTGTGTTATGAGCAGTTCCTTGTTTCCCATGGTCCCATAGGCCAATGTTTTGTAATTTCTGTCCGTTAAAATTCAAAATTGTGAATTTTTTGCAAATACGACCAAATTTACATGTAAGATTGATTAGGTACATGTGGATTACTAAGGCCAACGGTTCAGATGCTATAAAAATCTCAACTTTTTTTAGGCGAGGCGGTGGGCGAGGTTTGTTGATCACGAAATGCCCCTTTAAGGGATCAATATGCTCTATTAGTCACAATAAAAGATAACACCTTGATTCAATAGATCGTCAACTTGCCGCGATGGGGCAAGCTTTGCAGCACTTTTCATCTAATGTAGTGGAAATGCCATTTCAAAGGTTAGAGGTTACTTAAATTCAAGCCACTTTAAATGTACAGCAAGAATGGAATGAATACCACAAAAACAAAATAATTATCCAAACCCAAACCTTATTTCTAAAACAATAAAAAAACGTTAATGTGATGTACAGGGTATTTTTAAAGCACACCGCACTTACATACTTAATACATTGTATCTTAAAAGGACACATTAGCATGAAAAAATATTCAGGCCTCTGTCTGTGACTCAGCAAATTGGTGACACCACAAGGCGCCGCCATTGGACAATTTATTTGACACGCTATCTGCTGCTATCCAATGCCATCTGCCATACTGGTATGCCATCTGCCACGTGATCGGACATGGCATACCTGGTTGCTGTGTGCCCACTGCATTATGGGGCCGTTGTTATGTCCCTTAGCTGTCGAAGCTCTGGTGATATTCCCAACCGCGGAAGCTCCAAACGGAGTGTGATGAATGAACGTGAAAATTGATTTACGGGAATCGGCAGACAGTCACAGTCAATTCCCACTGATTGTTGTTCCCTGGTACTAAGCAATCGCAAGGAGCGTAGCGTTTTTTTATGACCTCACTTCCGTTGCTTATTGGAAAAGCGACTGCCGATATCTAAGCGACTTGACGCAAGCCAGTTGACTTGAATTCAACTCAATCGCTCCGACGCTTCCAGCGACATTGACGCTGGAAGCGATTGACAAAATGCTACAAGCGTTTTTCACTAGCGATTTTACAGTCGCACGCTGCGACGGCAAGTATATCATGGGCTTTACAAGGAAAATAATATAAGTTATTCCTCCCTTTGTACAAAATGTAAACACCCAAATTGTTTTCAAATTTGTGGAAGTGATTTCAGTAAGGGTCCATTTTATGATGTCTGAATATTTGTTCATGCCGTTGTGTCCTTTTTAAAGGTGCTTGTTCCGATTACAGTGTATTGTGTTCTTTACTTATATGAGAGCCTGGCACTTGGATGCACTCCTGGGAAATAAACGGAAGATAATGAATATTTGCAACACCCTCTTACTACCATTCAACCATTAAATGCCCAGCTTTTTGTTTTTTGTTCAATCTTCAAATAGAAATAGATTTGAAGGCTGAAATTTCAGGAGGACAATGAGAAAAATGGCCTTTTATCTGATATCAACTTGATACTACTTCCAGGTAAGTCTGGGATCTTTAAGACGTTCAGAACAAGCACCTTTAACTTTTAGGATACACGGTACCTCTGGTAAACTACAAATCTAAATCTCAAGTGAAGGACAACTCAATTACTTGCTTTGTAAAATGACTTATGTACAAAAAATTAATTCCTTCCCCCTTTTGGTTTGGATTTCAACACACAAAAACTCAACACAAACATATATACATGGATCACATTTGTACAATGATACCATTTAACCCTAACAAGGCAAAAGGGAGCATTTCATATTCTATTAACCACAGATCGTCGTGTGAGTACATCAAGGTCGTAAGTGCAATAGCTGCCATTTGTCAGAAATTTCCAAACATACTATTATGCCAAGTCTTTGGTCAATGGCTCTTGAAATGGTTCTTCAGGCAACTCAGTCACCTGAAGAACCATTCCAAGAGCCACTGATTCAAAATAAGTCATTCTAACATATGGCAGCACACAGATGTTTCACATGGCAGCTATTGCACTTACGACCTTCTCGCATTCACACAAGAAGATGTGTTCACACCAAATTTCTAACCCAGGACCAGTGGACAATTTTTACATTTTTTTTTTTGGGAGGGGGGGGGTGAGGGTTAACGCCTAAGTTGAAGATGCTCACCATCAATGGTAGGCCCTTTTTTCTTTCGCCGAGTAGTCAAAATTCAGAAAGTGGGGGGGGGGGCAACATTTTTATATTTTAGTTACCGCAATATTCAAAATTACAAAACTCTCAGATTTTATCAAAAAAATGCAGAAAAATGCACATAAATCAATTGTGCTTACAAAGCTTTGAGACAATTTGTTTAGCCTTACAGGGATAAAACTACTAGTTTCGTTTTCATATCAACACTGTCTAAATTCTCGGTAACTGGTCGCAATTGTAGATTTATCGTTGAAATGATGCACATATGCTTGCTTAATCAAATAGTACCAATTTTAAAATTAACTCAATGTGTGGAAAGATTTCTTTTAAATGAGGCACATCTTTTTCTGAGCAGTGTTGTGTGTTAGTTAAAGAAATACAAGATTAGTCCTTTTGTCTTATTAGAGCTATGCTCAATAATTTCAGAAGTAGTGCATATATTCCTCTAAAAACAGGAATCTTAGCACTCCCAAGTCATGGAATATTCATCAAGATATTGACATTAAATCACTTATTCC
Organism: Ophioderma brevispina; assembly: GCA_023653785.1. NCBI lineage: Eukaryota > Metazoa > Echinodermata > Ophiuroidea > Amphilepidida > Ophiodermatidae > Ophioderma > Ophioderma brevispina. The sequence continues at coordinate 59,709 of JAMKCH010038904.1, read as the reverse complement.
CATTCCTAAATTGGAAAACAAGTTCCAATTAGTTTTCATCAAATTTGAACCTACATTTGCTGGAAATTTCATTTTAACAATCAAAGCATTTTGTTTTGTTTTTTATACTTTTATTACTGTTTTATACAAAAGGGTTATTTGTCAATATCTTAAGTCCAGAATAATCCCCCATGAAAAAACATCAAAATAACTAAAAATGGATAAAATCATTACAGTCCTTTATTTTATTTTTGCTTAAATAATAGTACCATTGGAACCTAGTACTTTCTGCAAGATTTAAAACATTAAATACACTATTTTACTAAAGCTTCAAAAAAATTATAACCTTAATTACAAATGTTTTTTTTCTCTTTTTTTTTTACAAAATACAAAAGAATCATACTTTTTTTAAATAATAGTACAGCAAAATTATCTTTGGGAATCTACAGTGCTTTTTGTATTAAGGAAATTCTCACTCATTTTAAATACAAATTTAGCAAGGGGTGTTTGTATAAAAAGCCAACAAATGTCCACACAATTTCAGTTGCCAAGTAAGTTAAGTATTTACAGATAATTTAATCTTCCCCGCCACCGTACATGTCGGCAAGCTTTTTGAATGGTGGTCCCCAGTTATTTAAGTAATCGTAATTTTGCTCCTCTTCTGTACTGCTACTGTTTAGTGAACTAAGGGAACCGGCCGTGGAACCTTCTCCTTCATAGTCGAATGTTAATAGCGTGTCGTACGGTGGGGCGTTGGGATCATCGTCGGCGTTATTTAGCCTGTCATTGATGAAATCACCAACATTGGGGTCATCACCTGTAAAACAAGGTACAGAAAGAGAAAATACAAATCAAGATGTACATTTTGGAGCCAATGATTAAAACAACAACAAACAGTAATTATGCAGGGCGTAATCTATGTATCTACCAAATTCATTGATCAGAAAGGCAGGATCAAGATAAATAAATGTTGACATTTATATAGCACCTTTCACAATGTATCAAAGCACTTCACATCTATTCTGCTGCCACTAGAAATGCCCTATTCCATACTCATAGCCTTTGGGCGGCGGTCTCAATGGACTATATTCCCTAACATCTCCCCATTTTGCACTGGGGAGAAGAGGAAAGTAGTACCTGCCCAGTTCAGAAGAAAAAAAAAAAAAACAAAAAAAAAAAAAAAAAAAAAAAAAAAACAACAATTGGCCGCAGTGTGACCTCGAACCAGGATCAAGACAGTCGTTGTATCCCACTGTATCCCTCAAGAACTAATGATTGACATTCGGCATTTTAATCCTTATTGTCCCCAGCCGACGAGTTCGGAACGGGTACTATAAAATGAGTCAGCGTCCGTTCGTCCGTCGGTGATAAAAATGTTAACCCATGTTGTATACGTTTAATTATCTGGAGTTCCGGCAAGGGCACATGATGTAAACTGTGGAACGAAGCGGGTTGATTAGTTCTCGACCTGATTAATTCTGGGCGTAAATATGCTAATTAAGTATCTCATTGTGCATAATTTATTAAAATATTCCTGCAAAGGCCTTGTCAGTTTTCTGGAGTTCCGTAAGACTTAAATAATGTAACTTGGTGAAAGGACGCGGCTGAATATTTCTCGAGCCTAATTTTGGGCATATTTGTCAATTTAGTATGTCAAATCACTAATTATTCAAACATCGTGTCATATTGCTATATGTTGACACTGTACAAGGATACTCAAATTCCTGTGCTGCATAATAGCCTATCAGGGGCCAACATCTTCTTTGGCAATTTGAAAGTATGTTGATATATGTGGTCAGGCGTAGGTATGCAAATGAGCTAATTAAATATGCGCACTTGTGTTATCTCTGAAACGGTACGTCGGATAGGCCAAATTCCTTCGCTACATGAAGACTACTATGCCATAGGGTGTTGAGGAGGGGGTTAGTATTGCGGGTGTTGGGGAGGGGGTGGGGTGTTCGGGTTTTGGCGAGGGGGTGTTTGTGTTGCAGTGTGTTTGGGAGGGGTGGGGTGTTGCCTGGTTTGGAGGGGTGTTTGGGATGGGGTGGGGATGTTGGGGTAGGGGTGAGGGGTGTTGGAGGGGGTAGGTGTTGCGGGTGTTGTGGGCGGGGATGCTGTTGCGGGGTGGTTGGGGAGGGTAGGCGTGTTACGGGTATTGTGGTGGGGTTTTGCGGGTGTTGGGAGTGTGGGTGTTAGGAGGGGGTGGGGTGTTGCAGGGGTGTTGGGGTGTTGTTGGGGAGGGTTGGGTTTTTTTTATGGTTGCAGGGTGTTGGGGATGGTGCGAGGTGTTGCGGAGTATTGGGGAGGGGTAGGGTGTTGTATTGCTTTATCGCATTTAGTGAGGGCGACATGCACGGGACATAATTTTACCATCGCTTTTTTAAATGAGTGAGACATTGGAGGGATTGAGTGAGAAGTTTTGGAAATGGAAGAAGGCTTTCGAGCGTAGAGGGTCTTAAGGTAAACCTTGGAAGACCCAGTTTAGGGAATGTGGGAGTTGTTGCATGGGAAAGATATCCTTTTGAAGATAAGGAATGGTGGTCATAAGAGCTTGTGTGAGATCAGTGATGCTGTAGGAGTGAGACGTGTGTCTGAGCGAAAATGAGATGGGAATTAGGAGGACAGAGAGAGAATGGTGAGAGCGATGTGGGGTGTGAAGTTGATGGACAGGATGACGACTGAGGACTTGATGCGATGTTGGGTTTTGTAAGAGGCGGTGGACCGTTTGGCGAAGGCGAAGAGTGTCGTGGTATGGGCATGTGTTGAGTAAGGATGACGAGCATGTGTTAAGATGGGCTTATGAGTTCGAGGTGAGCGGTTTGAGGAGAGGGACGTCCAAGAATACCCTTGACTACAGCAATTTGAGGAGAGAGTTTAGGGTTGGTATTAGAATTGAGGGAGGCTGCATTGAATCAGTGAACTGGAAGAAGGAGTCAGGGCGGTTGCCCAAAGTGAGGGAATCCGGCCCCCCCGTTGACGTGGTGGGCTCAAAGTGACTCGGATGGTTATAAACTAGGCGTTTAGTGGTTTAGTAGTAGTAAATGGGGTTATAGCGTAAGTCCGAGTTCGCCTTGTTTTCAGTTGGACCCTCAATGAACTTGAAATGTGACCTTTGACCGATAACATTGCTTCTATGACCCCGGCTTGTTCCCATTGGAATTTTCAATGAAGTCATATGTTAAAACCTTTTATAAAATAGGCCGACCAATTTTCACACACACATACAGAGCTTAATTGTTTCATAGTCCGCTGTCAACTTGTTCATCAACACAAATTGATCACATCACAAGGCATACTTTCAAGTGGTCAAAAAATAGGTTTGGCTTGAACACTCCTTAGTATCTATGGATTTTTGGGGTGGCATGCACTCATCCTGTGGAGCCCCCACATTTGTGTGGATTTTATAGCACTTGAAATGAGTCTGTCGATGAACCTTCGAAAACACGGGCCACTGCCTCCGAATGATTGCCCACCCCACCCCACCCCAGAAATGTTGGCACTGTCTCTGGTAAAAATTTAGCAAGTACTTAATCCCTTACACAACCAAAGCTCAATTGCTCACCTAATGGTCTGTGACAAGTTTTCTGAAGTTCCGTAAGACGATATAATAATGTAACTTGGTGAAAGGAAGCGGGCTGAATAGGTCTCGCCCTACTTTTGGGCATATTTTGGGGCAAATTGATTATGCAAATCAGCTAATATATGCCAAAATCAGCATAATTGCTATATTTTTGACACTGTACATTGGATACTCAAATTCCTGTGCTGCTTGAAAGCCTGTCATGGCCGACATCTTTTTGCAATTTGAAATATGTGATATATGTTGGTCAGCGGCTTAGGTCGGACAAATGAGCTAATTACATATGCGCAATTGTGTTATCTTGAAACGGTACGATCGGATAGGCAAAATTCCTTCGCTACATGAGACTACTATGTCCATAGGGGGGGGTGTTGAGGAGGGTTAGTATTGCGGGGTTTGGGGAGGGGGGGGGGTGTGGCAGGGTTGTGGGGAAGGGGGTTGTTGTTTTGCAAGTGTTTTGGGGATGGTGGGGTTTTGTGCATGGTTTTAGGGAGGGGTGTTGGGGATGGGTGTGGAGTGTTTGGGTGGGGTGAGGTGTGGGGAGGGGTAGGGTTGTGTTGCGGGTGTTGTGGAGGGGAGTGGCGTGTTGCGGGTGTTGGGGAGGGGGAGGCGTGTTAGGGTTTGGGTGTGGGGGTGTTTGCGGGGTGTTTGGGGATTTGTGGTGTGTTAGGAAAGGGGTGGGGTGTTGCAGTGTGTGGGGGTGTGTTGTTGGGGAGGGGGTGGGGTTTTGCAGGGTGTTTTGGGATGTGCTAGGTGTTGCGGAGTATTGGGGAGTAGGTAGGGTGTGTATTTGCATTTATGCTGTTAGTGATGGCGACATTCGGCGGGGACATATTTACGCATCGTCTTTTTTTGATTGGACAATGGAGGGACTAGGGAGAAGTTTTGGAAAGGGAAAAGGCTTTCGAGGTAAGGTCTGAAGGTAAACCTTGGAAAGACGAAAGTTTTATGGGTGGGAATGTGGGGAGTTGCTGCAAGTGAAAAGATATCCTTTGAAGATGAAGGAATGGTGTATAAGATCTGTGTGAGATATGATGCTGTTGGGAGTGATACGTGGTGTCTGAGCGAAATGAGATGGGGGATTCTGAGGAGTGACAGATAGAGCAATATGAAGATCGTTGTGGTGTGAAGTTTGGATGGAACAGGATGAAGACTGAGGCCTTATGCAGATTGGTTTGGAGAAGCGGTGACCGTTTGGCAAGGCGAATAGTGTACGTTGGTATGGGGCATGGTGAGGAAGATGACGAGCATTTTAAGAAGGGCTTTTGAGTTCGAAGGTGAGCGGTTTGAGGAGGAGGGGACGTCCAAAGAAGACATGGAAGAAAGCAAGTGTAGGAGGAGAGTTAAGAGGGTTGGTTGAAGATGGGAGGATGCATTGAATCAGGTGAAATGAAGGAATGAGTCAGGGGGGGCGGTTTTGCTGCAAATGTGAGGTGAATCCGGCCACCCCCGGTTTGACGGGACAAAACCGGATTAAACTTATTTGGTTTAGTAGTAGTTGTAGTAGCGTAACTACGAGTTCGCCTTGTTTTCAGTTGACCTCAATGAACTGAAATGTGACCTTTGCCCGTTCATTAACTTGCGCTCTATGACCCCGGCTTTATTCCCATTGGAATTTTCAATGAAGTCATATGTTAAACATTTTTATACAATAGCCGACAAATTTCACCCACACTAGCAGAGCTTAATTGTTATCACATAGTCCGCTGTCAAACTTGTTCATCAAGCACAATAATTGATCACATCAGCAATGGCATCACTTCAGTGGTCAAAAAAGGTTTGGGCTTGAAACGATCCTTGTATGCTATGATTTTTGGGGGTGGAATGCAAATTCATCCTGTTAGCCACCACATTTGTGTGGATCTTTAAATACACTTGAAAGATCTGTCCTGAATGAACTTCAGAAACTCCGCCACTGCCATCCGAATGAGTTCCCGCCCCCACCCCACCCCAGAAATGTTGGCACTGTCTCTGGTAAAAATTTAGCAAGTCACTTAATCCCTTAACAACACAAGCTCAACACATTGCTCACCTAATGGTCCTGGAGCTTGTTTGTGTTGGGCATCTGCTCTGTGGTTACTATTTTTGGTGGTTCTACACTGCCCTCACTAACAGTGTCTTATGGGTTTCCTCAAGGTACCTGACATCATAGCAAATCGTGGGTCTTCCGTCCCGCACCCTCCTCATCGTAGTTGATGAAGTTCTCCCTGATGTCATCCTCGGGTCGTCGGCAAATGCGAGTGCTTGTTTGCGGTCATTGTTGCGCTTGTACATGACAAAAGCGATTAGTAGAACTGGAGGAGGGAAATTGTAAAGCAAAGTTAGTAGCATAGCGATCAACAACACCGTAACAATCAATTTTACTGAGCCGCCACTTTGGCACTCTCAAAGATAATCAAATTATTAAAGGTGCAACGAGAGATTTCACATATCAGGTGTCCCTAAAAAATCCAAAATACTGATTTTTGCTCTGATGTAAAGCTTTCCATAAAAAATATCCCCATCTGAAAGGAATAAGCTGAGAAATGTTTCTTTGGTACAAAAATTGTGAAATTTCTAATTTCGTATAGGAGCAAATACGAAATTCAGCCAATGTTTTATATTGAAATATAAGCAAATCAAAATCACTGTTTTCTCTCTCTTTTGAGACATTTCTGTAGCCAATTACAAGGTAAGAAATCTATTGAATGTCTAATCTATATGAAATTACTATTATGACACAATATTTTGGTGGCCTCAAAATCTCTCGTTGCACCTTTAAGTTTATATGACAAACCCCCTGCTGAGATGATGAAAAAGGCTTCATAGAAATGAGATGGCTTGTATTGTGTGGTATGCCTATTAGTATTATTGTAAATTTGGACCTCCAGTCCCCATTTGGGAAGGATTTATGACCTTAACTTTTCCCTCACACAAAAGCCTAAAATGTGATTTCAAAATGTCATCATATTAAACTTATAAACACACAAAATCAACTAAAATCAAAAAATCATTTGTCCTTCCTCATTCAACAAAAGTTTGCAAGTATAGAGTCTATATTGCTGAAAATCATGGGATTCATTGATGGCTTAACTATTCACCAGTGCACACAGTTTGAAGTAATACAGTTTTATGACAAGACCAATATAATATATATTGCTTGCAGGTATCAACAAATATAAACTGGGTGCGATTATAAATATTAAGGAATGGGTACATACATTGGGTGTGAAGAGGAATTGGATTTGTAACTCATGCACTGCCACATATCATTAAGGTACACCAATATGTGTGAAAGTGCAAATTGATTAAAGGAATTTATATATTCATATATAATGAAATATCCATAAATAAGATGTACCAGATAGTTTTCATGGCCATTGGTGTATTCCTTGCGAAGTAAACAAAATTTTCATGCTTAAAGGTCCATGGCCCGATCGCTAATAGCCTCGTCCCCAGGGACCCCAGATTTTACCGGAAGTGGTCAAAATTTTGTTATCAAAAGAAAGCTACGATTTTTCTCATTTACCCTGTGAATAGGATATTTGGTTTGGATGTTATGAGCGAAAATATGCCCCAATTTGGTCGACCAATATTAATTTCACACAGTACTCTATGGGAATTACAAAATCACGTTTTAAGCTCTCACTTAAAAACGGGTTGAAATATCGGCGCGAAACTTTACAGATGGGGTTTTGGGGTGAAAGCCATTCTATCAAGATGAAAATATTATAGACTTGAATCGGGCCATCCCCCTTAAATTTTTGTAGCAGTAGACAATTTAGCCACCAAGTTTATTATTTACGCTATCGTTCTGCCACAAGCCATAAACTTTGCTCATATTCTTTGTGTGCTCACCAAAGTTCACAAGGATGAGACTTGTGGCAGACTGGCTGAAGTCAGGCAATAAATTTTTGCTGTCTTCTGTTTCGGTATTGAGTGCAGCATTGTAAATAAACCACAGGGAATAAAGATGGCAGCTTCCATGATTGCTGTACAGTCATGTACATTTGTTTGAATAAATCTGGACTTTTTTTCCCAATGACCATTAAAACTAGCTGGTTCGTCTTATTTAGGGATATTTCATTATACATATGTGTCGATGGCTTCTGCCAATAAAATTCATTTGGCAGTATAGCATAGTAACCTTATGGTGAGTACATCTGGAACCAATAAAGATGAAAATCTTTTGAATAGTATGTCAGATTTGTAGATATACGTGGCAATGAGGGTTCATTCTGTATAGTACACTAAGCCAAATTTCCTGAAAATTGTTTGGTGTGAGTGCAGGGGTGAACTTACATCATGGAAGGAATATCGGCAAAATATAATGACACAACATCAAATTGTCGATGATGAAAAATGGTTCACTATTATTTATGTCTTAGATAAGAGATTGCCAAACAACTGGTTTTGCAGGATGGGAACCAGCATATGGGAATGGGGACTGTTGGGTGATTGTGAAGATGACACACTAGTATACATTCAATGATTAGAGACACATTTTGGCAGGGTTTTGGGATCAATGGAAATTTGGAATAATTTCAGATAGTGTTCCGTTTCATTCTTAACATTGCATAGTAAATATTTTTTATGTTATATCTCTTTTCCTGATCCATATTAGTATAATTTAGAAATAAGTAGAAAAATGGAATTAAAGATAATGTGAAGTTTGTAAAAGTGAAGTTTAAGGACTAGAACCATTTTTGAAATGCAAGCTACTTAGATCAACACAGCAAAATAACTGCGTAGTTATTCCTAAAACAAAGAATTCGCTGTGAGATAACAATCCACCAGTTATTTTCCAATTGTGAAAACAATTCTGTATGTACGGTTGTGTACAATTTCAATGCAAAACTGCGGGAATCTACTTCAGTGCTAATTCAGTACAATGGCATCTCAGTGTTCTTACTACACCTGGGCATAAGCACATGGTTTTCATTAACAATAGCAATGTATGCAATACAAAGGCAACCCATAACAGTTGTGTGCTAGCTAGTGGTACAATTGGACTTCCAGTCATAATCCACCTTCCACCCCTGTGAATAAGCCACATTGCTTTCAACAAGAGCAATGGTATGCAAAATTCCAAAGGCAAAACCCCAAAACCATGTAACATGGCTTGCCCCAAGGGGGGTGGTGAAGCCATCAAACCAGTCGTCCGTGCTGGGCGATGAATTTTGAGATATTGCACGGAATAATATTAGTTGGGTTCCCGTATAAACACATAATGTCAATTCGATAAAACAATCCGCCAAAAATATCAGTGGATGGTTGGGGTGCTTTGGGTGGTTTTAAAATTTTGTCCTCCCATTGGCACCACAACAATGAAATGACACGTCAGTCGTCTGATTATTTAAATAAACCGCCCTCTAATGAATAAATACTTTCCCTAAGCGCGCATTGCATTTGAGGAACAAAGAGATTCTGAGAAAATGACATGTGCCATTATTACACCTGCCACCTCTAACACATACCCAATTTGTATCACTTACGATTCGTGTATATGCAAAGCGGAACCCACAGTATGTGAAGAAGCGGAGGCAGCCCATTGCTTTCTATTGTTGGTACCCTATGTTTTCTTTGTGGTTGGCAAAACTGCGAGACGAGACGATGAATTTCTAAAGATTACGTAACGCCTCTCTATCTATATAGACCTCTTTGGCTGTTGCCCTTCAAAATCTATGCCAAAAACCATGTCAGGTGAAAGGTATTGTACCACTAGTACTGAAGTAGATTTTTCCTGGGTTTTGCCTCGAATAAACACCTCAGAATTAATTTCAAGTATGATAAAATGAATAGGAGATGTAAGTATTTTTTACTATGACCATGCTTGCTTCATACTGCAGAATTATTAATACAAGCCCAAGCAGATAGAAACCAAAGGGACAATTGTGGATCAACAAAAACCTGTTCATAAATATCTAGTAGTTATCAATGTGATTTTTTTCAATTTAGTGCAAACTAGAGCATCTTTGAAAAATTTTGTTGCGTGTTGCAAACGGAATTCCTTTCACAAATTTTCGGGCTAATTTCAAAGTTAGACGATTTATGCAGTCCCAGAGGTTGGAAACAACGAGTCACGATGCTATTGAGACTTCTATGAACTACACAAGATTCCACGATGTGAAGCTCATTAAAATGACCAGAAGTACCTGTATTCCATTTAACCTAATTTCGGGATTTTCACAAACTCTCTATACTCCAATCAATGTTATAATGACATTAACCCCACTAGTAAATCAACTAGACCAAAAGCACCGATAATAAAACTTTGAAAATGAACGCAAAGCAGTAGTTCAGCGCGTTACCAATGTACAAAATAACTTTGCACACTGCACAAATAACTTGCCCAACCAATGCAAAATAACTTGAACCAAAACAAACAATTCTAAATAACAGTAGCTGACAAGTCACGAAAATTAAAGCTCTTAAAATAAGACTATAATTAATTAAAGTGAGTTTAGGCAACAAACTCTCCTATTTTAAGTACTTAAAAAGACCAAGGATAAGTGGGAACAAGACTTCCACATAGCAAGGGATGTACTGTAAATTATATAATCATAATTCTTCAATTACTCGACAGAGTTTACAAAAAAAAAACTATCAAGAAATAACAAATAATACAAGAAAAAATGAACTTTAAAAGAATTACTGAACGGGAATGGAAGGAAGGGTACTAGCCCTTATGAAAGACAAAGGAGAATATTATATGTGGTACTACAGAAAGATTTCAAGGTCACATGTGTGAGTAAGCACTGATGAATGATTCAACTTTCCAATCTTTCTTTTGCCTCCGAGGGCATTGCCCTCTTGAGACAATGCCTAGGAGGCAATCACATAAAATATACCAATCATGTCAGATCACAAAAATCTGCGCCCCTCAAGTATCATGTGACTAAACCATGTGACCTTAAATTTAGAACACAGCAAGACATCTATAGGGAAGGTCGGGGGTTGAAGAGTAAAGTAAAACACATATCCCATACTCACTTAGTATAGCAAAGAGGCTAGTACGAGTATATAGCGATAATAGCACCAACGCTGAATCGGAGGGGAGGTTTCACGACAGGCCCGATTGTTCAATCTCGCAAAACACTCCTTTCCATCCGTCAGCGCAACTTGCACGTGGAATTGGTTGATTTGGTCCAAACACGTGGCACCGTTTTTTACACGGATGGACAGGCATCCATTATGGGGTTTTGCATTCGGTACCAACTGTCTCTTCTCCTTCGGACATCTGCGAGAGGGGAGTTGTATGCTGTGTAAAATGACGCGAATATAAATTCAAGAAGAAAAAAGAAAAAGAAACAAAACAACATGATTAGTAGCACTAAGTATCAACAAAAGGCAGATAAGAATGCTATATGGCGCCGATGCTGAGACGACAAATCGGTCCCACACAGCATGGATTCATTTCGCAGAAAATCCTGTCCAGCCATCGGGCCAACATCTGCAGTAATTTGTTTTTCTTCGTCACACAAGTCCGCCGTCTAAGACAGGGGTCGGATTCAACATTCATCGATGGGAGATGACGTCATTGCCAACCTGTTTCGGTACCCCTCGGGACACTAGAACACTGGTTATATGCATAAATAGGAATGTACTTTACACAGTAGTCAACCTCTAGTTCTTAAACAATGCTATAATATATTAATTTTAAAATACTCGCTGTCCTCAGACCCCTTGTGTCGTCTGCCGTCATTGTTTGTGAATGGGGCCCCAAAGGTCACGATGAGGTCACCAAGGTCACATGAGTCACCAAGGTCACATGAGGTCACCAATGCACATAGGTCACAAAGGTCACCAAGGTCACCTGAGGTCACCAGGGTCACAGGGGTCACACCCAGTCACATGAGGTCCCCATCATTAAAACAATTGCTATATATTAATTTTAAAAATCATCGTGGTCCTCAGACCACTAGTGCGTCTGCCGCATGGTTGTGAATGGGGCCAAAGGTCACATGAGGTTGAGGTCACCAAGGTCAACATTATGGTCACCAAGGTCACATGAGTCACCAAGGTCACATGATGTCATTAGACATGAGGTCACCAATCATTAAACATTGCTATATATATTAATTTTCAAAAATACAAATCGCGGTCCTCAGACCACTAGTGTCGTTGCTGTCCATGGTTTGTGAATGGGGCCAAGGTCACATGAGGTAACCAAGGTCACATGAAGGTCACTAAGGTCCCCTGATGGTCACCAAGGTCACATAGTCACCAAGGTTTACATGAGGTCACCAGGTACATGATGGCACCATGTTCACATAGGTCACCAAGGTCACATAGGTCCCAAGGTCACATATTTCCCCAAGTCACTTTGTCACCAAGGATCACATGAGGTCACCAAGGTCAATGAGGTCACCAAGTCACATGAGGTCACCAAGGTCACTAGGTCACCAATGTCCATGAGGTCAACCATGTCCACATAGGTCACCAAGGTCCATAGGTCACCAAGGGCACATGATGTAACCAAGGTCCCATGAGGTCACCACACTGTCACATGAGGTGCACCACGGTCAAATGAAGGTCACCAAGGTCACATGAGGTCACCACGGTCACATTATGTCACCAAGGTCACATGAGTCCACCAGGTCACATGAGTCACCAAGGTCACGTGAGGTTACCAAGGTCCCACAGAGGGTCACCAAGGTACTGATGTCACCAGGTCACATGATTTCGCCAGGGGTCACAACAAGTCACCAAGGTTCACATGAGGTCACCAACATGTTACCCACCCCGCCCCCGCCTTTCCCCCAATTTACTTATCGTAGCCTTACGGAACTCATACGCATTCAATATATATATAATGGTTAACCATTTGACCACAAGACACACCGATAACAGACATATGACCAGAGTAAATCCCTATGTGCCTTCTGCATTTCTTGCGACGAAACATAAGTTTTAATTGGAATTTGTCTTAAAGGGACATAATGGCATGAAAAAAAATTGACAATAATGAAAAGACCCTTACTGAATCACTTCCATGAGTTTGAGTGCCAAAACAGCCTGAAATCAAGTAAAAAAGCTAACATTTTTGGCACTAACAAAATTTCAAATACGAGGAAATCCCTTAAACGAGGAACTGCCACACCCCTGTTAGGTAGCCGATAGATAGGCTGGTAGTGCCCCGGGGGGGGGGGGGGGGGGTCAAGAAAAATTGCTAGTAATTAATCGGCATATGTATTATTTCAAATCTTGCATGATGATGGATGAATGAACACCATTGGAACACAAGCCACTTCTAATATGACATTTCATCAAATGAATTATTTCTTTCTTTGGAGATTAGCACACTCCCTTAGACTTTTTCACCGCGGTATATGCTTTAATCTTGGGGTTTCTTTTGTACTTTAAGTCTATATCCAAAATGCTATTTTCAAATTTTTATTCATCTTCACAAAGCACCAACTCTGATGTTGAGAATAAAGTAATACTCTGTTCGATCTCAAAGTTTGGGGGGTGACGTTCACTGAGAGCCGTGTTATGTTTTGCCCCTAAAAACGCACGCGTTGACTTTGGAATGCAGCATTAATGCACACAAACAAAGGCGGCACAAACAAACCTTGAGCGAATGCAGAGTCTGGCCATGACATCACCCCCAAACTCGTAGAGCGAACAAAGTAAAGTTCTCTGTAAGAATGACACGATAGTTTTTCAACTTTTCCCAGAGACATATCAATTTCCTGATTGCATGCAAGTCCTGGAAAATGACCCATGTGCTCCTGCTGGATCCCAGGGATCTCCTGCGAACTAGACGGACATTCCCTACACCCCTAGTACCCACCTGGCCCGAGTGTGAAACTAAACAATAATTACTGTTTAAGTCTTAGTTTAAAGTTTCATCACATTCTAGCGATCCCATTATAATCTATTTTTTATTCTGGAACATGACCAAACACGGGTACGTGGTTCTTCTACCCACCGGAAGAGAGTATCGCTTCTACATCCGCTGACGACAATATATACTCCATGTTATTGGCCTCGCAATTGGTGTAAACAAGCTTCTCTGACAGTAGGCAAAGGAGGGGCACAAATATTTTTTTCCACAGTAGGGCAGAGGCAAATTAACCATGGGGTAAGCTCCCCCCCCCCCTTCGGTTACGCCCACTGTTGACCATCCAGCCTCACTGGGTGACTCACACTTAAATTCAAAAGTTGATCCGTGCATACTTAATGCCTGACGCTTTGTATCAAGCTCTCTGTTTCCATGCCGTGTAGCAAGAATTAAAGAATAAAACAATTATAGAACACGTATTAGTAAATAACATTTTATACCGAGCTTGTACGAAAAATCCCTGCACATTTTAAAGTCATTTTCATGTAACATTACAAGAGAGGATCACACCTACCTGCATTCATACGTCCCTCCTCCATAGTCCACACACAAAACGGAGGGGGCAAGGGGTCACCTGGCGCAGGGTCGTCAGACGGACAGCCCTCAGATACGCCAGGAGAGGGGCAGTCACTACTGCATAGGTACTGTTGTGTCTTGGTGATAACCGAGTAGTTATAACTGATGTCTGTGGGGATCATTCATACAACCTAAGAAAGAAACATTGGTTGGCTGTTAACTTGTACCTATCACAATTTTTTATCAATTTTGTGGATTTTTAAATTGCATGTTCGGTTGGCATCTACAATCTTGGGCAAATGACTTGGACCATTTCGCCTCTTTGAATGCACTCCCCACTCTCCTGAATCACTCTTGCTCATGGATAACTCTTTTTTTTGCAAGATGTCATGTGGATATCCCAATGATGGTTAGTAGAGGAGGGGTGTAAACAATTATAGGAAGAGCCAAATCAAACTAGATATGTGGTATGCTCCCCAAATCCCTAATTTGATTTCAGTTGGCAATGTTTATGTTGGGTATCCCACCAACTTTTCTCCAAGATCCTAAGACTAAAATAAACATGCAATCATAGACTTTACATTAAAGGTAGATTTTATGCTTCTGGCAGTGTGTGTGTTTGTGAGTGGGTGTGTGTGCGTGTTGTGTATCTGTACGTGTACAGGTGTGTGTGTGCAAATTTTGATTTCACTGCATTTCAGAGATGGCAGCGTTCAATTACAAACAAGAATTACACAGTACGTAATTAAGATGACCCCAAAAATTGTGGTTTAATAAAATATGCAAAAGATATCTGAAACATACAACAGACAAAATATCAAGATCGTTTTAAAAAATTGCAAAGTAGCTCACCTTCAAAGTTTTGGGTGATTTCCACAGCTCTCTGTAAAAATGCACCTATCATCAAACTGTTGGGATCCACATTGAGTGTCTGATGAGTGCTCTCGCGATTCTCAATCTGCCTGACGCCACCGCCGCCGTCTATCTTGATGGTGACAAAGTTGTCGTAGCGAGTGAATTGAATGGAATGCCATTCACCGTTGTCTACTTGGAATTGGTCCAGGTGGGCCGTGATCTCACCATCACCAAGGTTCCATCGTCCTCTAAGTGTGCCATCAATTAGCTGATTGGAATAAAAGGTTGAACAACAACATTAGTGAAATGTTTTTAGTCCTAAGAATATGCCATTCCTAATCACATTAACATTAAAGGTGCAATGAGAGATTTCACATAACAGGTGTCTCTAAAAAATGTGAAATCTGAGTTTTGCACTAATGTAAGGCTTTCCGTCAAAAATATCCCCATCTGAAAGGATTAAGCTGAGAAATGTTTCTTTGGTACAAAAATTGTTAAATTACTTATTTCGTATAGGAGCAAATCAGGGGCGGCGCCAGGGTAAAATCATAGGAGGGCGAAACATCATAGGGGGGAGGGGGCAAAACAGTACAAAATGAACTCATTTTAGTTATAAACCCCTAAAATTCAGAAAAAAACCCGTTTTTTTCTTAATTTTGAAAATCTCAGGGGGCGGCCGCCCCCCTGGAGCAAACACGAAATTCAGCCTATGTTTTATATTGAAATATAAGCAAATCAAAATCATCTTTTTTCTCTCTTTAGACATTTATGTAGCAAAATACAGGGTAAGGAATCTATTGAGTGTATAATTAGTATGAAATTATTATTATGACACAATATTTGGGTGCCTGAAAATCTCTCGTTGCACCTTTTAGGATGGTGATGTTTAGGTTGTTCAATTTTCCCGTCCTAAACACACAATTTCCTGGTATAAGTTGAGCAGCAATGTTTTGACCTTTGACTCAGACACCACTGCTGTGTTATATTCCAAATCAATGATATTTAAAGGGGGATGACCCAATTTTTTCATCTTGATAGAATGGCCTTCACCTCAAAACCCCATCTGTAAAGTTTCATGTCGATTATTTCAACCCATTTTGAAGTAACAGTTAAAAATGTGATTTTGTACCATGGCCATATAAAATTAATATTGGTTAACCCAAATGGGCTCATAACATCACTCATAACATCCAAACCAAACATCCTTTAGCCTTAAGATTTCACAGAGTAAATGAGAAAAATAGTAGCTTTTTCTGATACCAAAATTTTTACCACTTCCAGTAAAATCTAGGGGCCCTGGGGACAAGGTTATTAGCTATCGGGCCATGGCCTTTACAGCAAAAGGTATGAGACCTCTTGAGAATTACGACACACCAAAAGTATTCTCCCATTTTGCTCTAAAGCAAAAACTTATCCATCAAGAGGGTCACCAATTTCTTATTTGTTTCCCTCAAACCTGAAAAATAATGATTTTTTTTAAAAAGAAAATAGATTGGGATTCATACCACAGTCCACTGTATGATGAGGTTAGCTACCGAACCGCTAGACCAGCAGGGTGTGCTGTGCGAAATATGCAATTCTAATCCTTGATAACCTTCCCGGAATAAACCGATACTGTTATTTTGATCAGCAGTCAAAATATTAAATGAATAAGCTCTGCTCTGGAATGATTGTCACGACTTATGCTCAGGAGCATAAGCTAGTCAAAATCGTAAATAATCCGACTGAAATGGGTATACAATTTATAACACTCTAAACATGAATTTCCACTAGTGTTCCACTTTAATGAAATCAAACTATTTTTTTGGGAGGGGGTGAAAAATGATAACATATGGGAGGAAGATAATGCAGTTGAAGTAACAACAACAAAATACATCGGTCCTCGGACTGCTTGTGTCACCTGCTGTCGCGGTTTGTGAATGATAGGCCTAACATGACTTTTGACCTTGATATGTGACTTTTGACCTCATAAACAAATGAAGGTTTGCATGCAAACTCCATAAACCAAGTTTGGTTCCAATTTAACTTCAACTTTTCAAATGAGGTCAATTTTATATTTTCAGCTTATCTTACAACTTGACCTCACATGACCTTTGACATTGGTATGTGACCTCATAAACAAATGAGGGATCTCATGTCACACCTGTGACCCAAGTTGAATTTGAATCCATCAAAGTATATGGATATTACAAGCAAATGTTAACCCTTTTTCATGACAACAGACAACAACCGACATCAACAGACAACAACAACAACAGTGGACAAAGTGATCCCTATGTGTCTTCCTGCCTTAAGGCAGGCGACACAAAATCCAATGCCATGTTAGCCATACTATACCTAGCTAAGAACTCACCTCTAATGTTGTGAACTCTAGTCCATTGTGATTGCTAATGGTCCACACTAGGCCTTCTTTCTCTCGAGTTCTAATCATGATCTGGTAGTTGGCTTCCCGTTCATCTAGCACCAGGTTCCCTTTCAGCTGGTATCCGACGTAGCTATCCTCACCAAAGTCATGAGCAGGTGTTTCTGTGACACGGAGAAGGATGTTGAAAAAATACATCACTCGTAGGCGAGAGAGACTTGGCCAGTAAAACTATCAGAAGCTAAAGTTGCACACAACAATTACTTATGTTCCTTTTAATTTCTACACTTCTACAGATGCTTCCACTTAAGTCAAAACGAAAAGGCTTGTCCGAGCTTTTCTTGTCTAAAACCCCAAGTACTAGGTATTTTAGGTATCCATGAAACCCCATGAGATATCATGGAGGAGGCATTAAATCTGGTCATATTACAACACATTATGAGAGTTTGGTATACATCTGCACAACCCAAATATCTGAAAATAGATGTCCCTTGCGATAACAGTGGGGGTGCACTATGTGCAAAAATCCTCTCAAATTGAGGTCTGTTGCAAAATTAGCACTGCAGCTAATTTTCACTGATGCTTCAGATTTTTTATTACTAAACAAAGCCGATTTTAACTGTTGCAGGTAAAAGTGGAATGATCTGGTAACAAGAATATTTCCTCCCCTAAAAATCAGATGTAACAGAGTAGTCCCATTTCCTAAAAATCCAAAAATTTGAACCGACGGGAAAGCCAAATTTTAGCGTAGCATCCGGTGAAGCTCTGGGACGTATTTTCTTATGTGATTTTAGGATACAAGACCCCTTCTCTAAAATAAATTGATACTTAAAACATGGGTTTTTGATGTAGTTTTACCTTTATCAATGATATTTTGATCTCAGAAATTGAATTTTTTTCTTCTTTTTTTTACATTTCCAGATTTTTTTTATTTATGGCCAAAAATCCATAAATTTCCGGAAGTTACATCTCTGAAAAATGCTACTTGGGTTGTCCTACTAACCTGATTCACATCTCTCACCCATGAACCCTGGGTAACAGACACAATAGGCTCCGTCGAAGTCTGCAAAACATGTGCCATTCTTACACAGCGGCTCTGGAGGGTTGTCTAACTCGCAGTTCTCATCAGTGCGAGGACATCCCGGCTCGCTGTTCTCAAAATTGCCGGTGGTTTGCAGGTCAAACAGATACCCGTCCGAGTTCAGGTTCCGGATGCACCCGTCAAAACCGCCCAAGATGTCTACTGGGTAGGTGAAGCTTGACGACATGTCCACACCGCCGAGTTGGAGGGGCGTATTTAAGTTGAGATGCCTAGGAATAAACGAAGTGAGATTCAAGTTATTTAACAACAACGCAAATGTTTCAACATCTCAATCTGACAGCACACCATGTGATATATACCACAGGCCAATTTTAATCAATCTTATATTATAGAAACCAGCCCAATTTATGGCCGAGCTCACCAATTCTACTTGTAAGTGGTCAATAGTCCAGAGACAGAATGAAGCAAAATATTCTATGTACTGCATGATTTGACACTGCAGAATACATTGGAGATTTTGGAGACGGAAAGATTAGTTTATTAAGCTTTTTCTTCTGCATTATATATCTGCCCTTTTTGCTTCAGTGAATTATCGCTAATGCAGTTGAAAGACCGAATCAAATGGTGCATTTTTGGCACCATTGTCCCGGCTCGCTGTTCTCAAAATTGCCGGTGGTTTGCAGGTCAAACAGATACCCGTCTGAGTTCAGGTTTCGGATGCTCAGATCTGCTAAACTAGAACACCTAAAATTAATTTTAAACAAATCAGATTTTGATATTTATGTGTTGCTATAAACCTTGCAAATGGCAAACATTAAAGGGACAAAATCTGATATTGTACATGACAATAGAATAGTGTATGAGAACATTTTATTCTTACGCAAGTGAGGCTGTTGAATTCCGAAACCATGGTTAATGTACAAACCCAAGCAGTCGATATTGGTGATGGTGATTAATGTACACAGAATTATTTGTAAAGCGTCAAGAAATAAGCATGAGCTATTATGATGTAATTGCTTAGGCTTTTGATCACTTGTTGTAGCACTTAGGCAAAACATTTAAACAGAAGGTCTGTGCACGTTGCTTTAAAATCGTATTCCCGAGCACAAACATATCACTCTCTGGGCTATGATGATTATAGTAGAGTCAACCCATCGTGTCACATCTAGTACTTTTCTGAAGGTATTGGCATTGAATGAGGGGATGTGCAGTGGATGGAAATTAAAATTCCACGCTAAATCTATTGAAGCATAAAGTCCGATAGCAGAGAAAAATCAAATCCTTCAAGTCAACGTAAACGTATTTATAGTTACATTAACTCTCAAAACAATCTGACCAGCTGACCTCCTCATTTGCTTCGATAGTATTCAATGCAACAGTTGAGTTGAATGCTACTGACTTTTGAGCGCCCGTGTTTAGCTTTGTGTGTTTGGATACAAAGGAAAACAAAAGTCTTTGCACTCTCCATGTAAACTTGAAAGGCCATTTTATCTTAGTTCATTCATGAAACAGGTGAACCGGGCCACATATTCTGCCTCCTCTCCCAACTAATCGACGCTGTCCAAAACTTTTCCTTCGGTGACACGATGGGTTGAATCTACTATAACAGAAGACACATGTGGTTGCCTTATTTTATCATCTCGGACTACAGTAGATTTACCATGGAAGTTACACACTATTAGTAAGGAAACCCTTAACAGTATATACTAAATAGATAATAAAAATTTAGCCCTCGAGCTGTAAAAGTAATTTTTGTACATTTTATTGTTTGTTATTTGTGGATTTCAAATGTTTTTTTGCCAGTTTTTTAAATGGTGCTTCCTCTAGCAGAGATGTAACAGAGGAGTAGTCCCATTTTCCGAAAATCCAAAATTTGAACCGACGGGAAGGCCAAATTTTAGCGTAGCATCCGGCGAAGCTCCGGGGAACGTATTTTCTTATGCGATTTTGGGGTACAAGACCCCTTCGCTAAAATAAATTGGTACTTAAACTTGGGTTTTTGATGCAGTTTTACCTTTACCATTGATACTTTGATCTCAGAAATTGAAAAAAAAATTAAAATTAATAAAAAAAAAAAAAATTAACATTTCCGGATTTTTTTTTATTTATGGCCAAAAATCCGGATATTTGCGGAAAAGTTACATCTGTGCTCTAGTTAGTCTACATACTAAAAGAATATTCACGTTCTTTTTGCTTGATTTAATCAAGCATGCAAAAAGTGCAAAATTACTTTTGTGTGAATAGTCTACATTAGAGTAATCGATGCAAACTTATCATACGAGGCACTGTTATATAATAAAGAGAAAATTTACTCACATTCACCTTTTAAAACTACTTCGAAAACTACTTGCTACATTTTAAACAAATGGTGCATTCTTCAATCTGATTTTAATAGTTGTTACTCAAATAAAACAGCTGTTTGACCCCATGCAAATTGTCTTATTTTTAGATCATTTTTAGCAGTGGTGACACAATTTTGACAACTGACTTAAAAAGGATCATGCAAGAGATACTATCCCTGTAAAAATCAGAAAAATCCATTGTGAGAATTTTGCCATATATACCTACAAAGATCATAATATGTATGTTATAGTGTCCTCTATTGCCAATTCTCCAGAGAAATATATAAACTGGATTTCACAGAAAATCTTATTTCCTTGCAATAAAATCTCTTAATAATTCTCACACAATGTAGTTAGTGGAATAACCAATCCCAATCAGTTGTCAAAAGTGTGTCACGTCACTATTGATATTTTTGTATTATTCTGGTTTTGACATAATTATTAAAGGTTGGTGACCCGATTGACAACCTCATCCCCCACTTTACTCCATCAAAATGGAGATTTTGGTATCAGAAGAAAGTTCATATTTTTCTCATTACCCCAGTGAAATTTTAAGCCCAGGAAATGTTTCCTTTTGATTTTATGAACAAAAATGTCTCACAAGTGTGGTATACCACATTTACTAATTAACACACACACTGTCTGTGGGCCAATTTAGTACACATTTTTGCTTCTACTATCAAAACGGTTGGGCTGATTTAACTCAAAATTTGTAATCAGATGTTTTTGGTGATTGCTTTGACTACTTGCTACTTCCCATTTTAGGGATAAAATATATGAAAATTTGGATCATGATCGGGTCACCATCTTTGAATGAGATTCTTAAACAGCTGTTAGAAATATCTGGCATAGGCAACATGCAATACTTATTACCAGCTTGGGCAAACTATTTCAATTGTGTTAGTTCAACTACTCACTTCCATATCACATGCCATACAAATGCTTAAACAAGCACAATACAATTTGACCTCTTGGATGAATTGAGTATCTCTGTCCCATAAAGTTGGTCCACACATAGTATATGCCATTCACTTGTGGTATACACTATTAACAGACTCTTCCACTTCAAATCCATACTACCTCTGAGGAAGAGTCTACTTAAATCGTCCACATAATTAGGGAATGTGTGTTTCAAATCAAGTTATCTAATCACCCCTATTTTAGGCCTATGCACAGGGAGGGGAGAGAAGAATAAAGAAAGAGAAGCAAGAGAAACATGTGAGTTTTAGTGAAGATTTGAAACAGGGTGCAGGTAAAAAACTAGCGTTATACAAGTGACCCAACCAAGGTTAATTAAATTAAGCAGTGGCGCGCTTTTCAATATGATCTAACAATGTTGTGTTCGTTTGTGCAGAAGGGGCAGTGTGTTTCAAATCAAGTTATCTAATTACTCCTAATGCCCTTCTGTTTTTAGCCTACGCCCAGGAGAGAAGAGAAGAATAAGAAAGAAGCAGGAGAAACGTGCGAGGTTCGGTGAAGATTTGAACCGGGGTACCCTTGGGCACCAGGCCCATAGTTGAGGATGGCAAGCCACTAAGTGTGTCACTAGCCTGGTCAGCAATTTTGTGCCTGTATGTGCACCTGCTGAAAATATAACTTTGAGGGCACTTTATTTTCCCCTTTTTTTTGTTTGCCATGGCTAATATTTTCCAAGTGTTTTCTACTGTAAACACATTCCTGATTAAAACTGAAGTCTCTCTCCTATTTCAAGGAGTGGACTAGACTTGTCAGCCAATCATATCAGCTGGTATCAAGCGCAGTCATCCTTGAGATGCTCAAGTGCATTCATACAGGCAAATTCCCCAGTCATCAATTAGATGGATATCTAACGAAGTTGATTTGAAACTGAGAACATTATATGCTTAATTTGTAGACTCATCATGAGGAACCTAAAAAATATTCTGATTTCTTTGAAGTAATACCTTTTCAAATTTGAATCAATCAGAAGAATAGCGATTATCCAATCAAGTTAGTGTGCCAAGCAGTTAATAATACTACAAAGTATTTTAGTTGGGTTAGTTATCACATTCCTCCCTAGTTGTCCCAACACCAAAAATCGGTGTTTTTTCGAGATGGCTTCCCAAATCCTGCAGTCATTTGAGAAACCATCTCAAAAACCACTGACCTAAGACTAGGCTTGTTTGGACTCAATTGAATGCATTTTTCATACTGATTACAAAAATGGTCACAAAAATGCATAATTTTGACATTTTTTGAGGAACAAAACCTTAACATGAATTCCCTCTGCAAAATTTTGGCAAATTCAACTCTTTAGTTTTTTAAATTGTTTTTAAAATAAAAAGAAATATCTACACCATAAATTATCATTGGCACCGTAGGTATGCGCTAGGCATTCCATGCAGTTCACACACGCACACAACAAAAATCAGGAATAAAACCACAATAAAGAGTGGAGTGCAACATGCATCTTTGCCTTAGCCAATACAGTGGTAAAGTCCAATGTCTTCAGTTTTTAAAGCTAAAAGCTGCACGTGAGCCAAACAAGTCACGCCAAAAAAGTGTGCGCCAAAATTTTGTTTAAACCAATAACTGAGCTCACGTACACATGTATTATTGTTTTCTTATCAGTCTCTGTTGAGCTGTTGATTAAAATGGAAAGGTTTACATCAATTAACACTGTAACAAATAAAGGCACCAAATTGTTATGACATATTTACATCAAACTCTTGTAAAAAGATAGCTGCCTTTACCAAACATTAAATATCTTTGTAACGCTTCTTTAATGTATTTATCACTAGGAGGTAAGGTATGCTAATCTACCAAGGACTCAGTTCAGTAACCTTGGATGGGCACATGTTAACTGCAGCTGACCGTGCATGTTCTGGGTATCATAAACCATACTAAAAATCCAGGGTGTGTGTTTGCTCAATACACTGGTGAATGAAAGCTATTGAACTGTGCCATGGGAATTGAGATTTTATTAGCTTATAGTGTATATTTATCTCTACTACCGAATCACTGGAGTTATAAAAATTGTGTAAAAACATCCTAATGTCCTGTCATACTTTTCAAATAATTATGATACAATTCATGACACATGCCAAAAAAATGTTTACATATTCTCAACAAAATTTGACACAAAACAAAACCGGACAGAGTTGACATTTGTATCACCCAAATTTTGCCACACCTCAAATCAATTTGCCACACCCAAGAATTTGATGCATTCAAAAAAATAACACACCCCAATCCAATTTCACAACCCAATTAATTACTGACACAACCCTAATCAACTCTGATATACCTAATTGAATTTGACACAACCTAGACACACTTCCAACTGATTTTGACACAAGAGCCTGCAGCTCTGAATGGATGTGATAAACCATTCGCTCACTTTACGACATCGTTTGGGAAAACTGACCACTATAGTGGGTAAATGTGAACCTGTAACTTCTATCACCATGTCAAACATGATTGTAACACTTACATATTGGGTACTGGTGTTGACTCATTAGTCTTGCAGGCTGTGGTATCAGCCGTGGTACTGCTGTGGTCCTCGGCAACACTGGCTGACTGGCACAAGTCAATTATCATTTCAACAAACTGAAAATAATTAAAAGAAGTGTTTAGTGGTTTCTTCGAGAAAGGAGAGTTACCATATTGGCAAAAATATCTCTAGGTGGGAAGTCATACGTAAAGACACTATCATTGATTTTGCTAACTCAGAAAGTCGAAAAAAATCATCAAAAATCAGATTTTGTGCTTGTATGTAAACAGTATTGTGTCCAACATACCCTGCAAATGATGGACCAGAATCCACCTATAGGACAAAAATCGGACATTTTAGTCATTAGTGTCCATTCGGACCTTACTACAAACACGTAAGTGAATGGAGCATCGTAACTTGAACACTGCGTTTTCTTCCTTTTTCTGTCAATTTTTCGGTTTGACAGAAGTAACTTACGAGATTTCTCTACAGACCTAATACCTTCACTTTGCACATTTCAGGTATTTGACTCATTCTGATAAATCACTGGGGGGCAAAATAAAATTGGCTTTAACAACAATCAAGTTGTAGACAATAATTTAGACTTTTTCAATATGATACTGTGGATTGTTTGAAAATTTCTGAATGCCTTTCTAAGGGTACCACCTGCCTTTCTATAGAATTGGCAAGTAATATCATGTAAACACGAGCAAATCAAAGTTATTTTAAGAATGTTGGTATGGTTTACACAGAGATATAAAAGCAATATTTTGATTGGTTACTCAGAGGGCTATCTCATGTTGTGTGTTGTAATGAGCCAATCAGACAAACTGTATTATATGTGGTAATGCCCAGGGGGTTAAATGACTTAACAATGTTGTGTAGCCCTGAGTATAGCAACTCACCAAAAATGTCAAAAGAATTACAGCAATACTGAGTGCAAACCACAAACCAATTTGGGTGCTTTGATGTGGGTCGGTCGTGGGTGTTCTCATGACCCACATACGACCTCGTCCTCGTTCGTTATTCATACAAAAAATCAGAAATAACCCTTCCAGTGGAGTTGATTCTTCAACTAAAATGGTTTGGAATAAGAAAATATTCCTTGACAACATATAAAAAAAATCAGAATTTTTCGTCACGATTTCGCTTTTACGTGTTAAACCAATGGCGACGTCTGAAATTTGGATTTCTTGGCCGCCCTCCCCTGCCCTGCTCCTTACATCACTTTGTGCCCCACCCACTTATGTTCTCCCTCTTCTGTGCCTCCCCAACCCCAAATCTGATAAAATGGAAAACACAATAACATCAATAAACAATTACAACCACTACTTATTTTTTCCTTTACCTGCCCAGTCCTAAATATATCCAGCTTGTGCCATTTGCCATCATTAAGTTGTTCTGCTTTGGGGATTTCCAACTTCGCTGCACCAGATCCCAAATCAAGGATCATTTGGGGTCTGCCATCCTGAAGCTCAATTAGTATGAAGTCCGTCGGGTCATCTTCAGACGTTGGAGGGGTCATGGGGCCATTGTATAAGAGTGTACCATCAGCAACCTTCGTGATGAATTCCAGTGAGAGGTGAGTGTCTTCGCATTGCCTGAGAGTCTCAAACCAGGCGAAGCCATTTTCGAAGCTTCGCTTAGTCTGTTGACATTCAGGGCCTTCGAAACCCTCTGGACATTCACAGCTAGAGTAAATAAAGGGTAAAACAGAGCTTGGATAACTTAAACAGTTTTGTAAATGATACACCACATTTTGTCATCAATTAACAGGCACAACAAACACCAAAATACTGCAAGTTAAAACTTGCGAGCTCTCCTGGCTGGGACATATATCCAATGGGGTTAAAGGTCAGTGAATGTACAACAAATGAGGAAAAATCTCAGAGAAATAATAAAATGACTACATATAGAGAATTCAGCATATCCTCTGACCTGAAAGCTTTTAATCTCAAACCCGAGATTATGAATAGAATTTTTGTGGGATCACATGACCTTATTGAAGTGAAATTTTCAAAAACATTGTGGGAAGGACTCGATACACCCCCTGGGTGGCAGTAATAAAATTGAGATAAAGGCAAAGATACTATGATTGGTGTTCTGAAAGGGAGTCTAACTTTAGACCTGGGTTTAAACCAGGGTTAGTCCTACAAGAGTTGACATTTTTTTCTTGCCAAATAGTGTGAAAGTTAAATGTAATGGATGAAAAAAATCCTCATGGATGGGTCGGAATGCCCATCATGAAGAATTTTCTCACTTGTTACAGCACATTTTTAGATTAAGTTGGAAGGGAAAAGGTCCACTGGTGTAGGACTAACCCTGGCTTAAACCCGGGTCTAAAGTTAGACTCCCTTTCAGAATACTAGCCTATGATAAAAACAACTTTTTCCACATGAAAACTACCTCTTGATTGGTCACATTTGAACTTATGTGACTTTTTAAACCAATCAATAACATGGTACAAACGGTGGTTGGGCTGAAGGCAGTTTAACCGGAAGCTGTATTTCGATTGATTATTAAATTGAATAGATGATGTAATTATCCAATCAGAAATGGTATATGAGAGGCAGGGAGAGTTCATGAGTTACAAAATTTGTCTGTCCATTCATTCATTACAATCGGTGTACAATTCAATCTTAGTATCAATCTTATCTGCAATTCACAAGTGACAAGAATGATTGACTTACGTGTGCCCTGAATCAGTGTCTGTACATGTGCCGCCGTTCAAACACGTGGTTACCCCATCACACGGCCCCACTGGTGCCGTCTTGGCACCACACTCGCAGGCTGGAACTAAGTAAGTGGTAATAGCAGTGAAAGACTGTGATGGAGTGTTCACCACAGTTGGCGTGGGGTCTACAACAAATTCATTTGTGCAGGAGGATTCGCACACCCATTCGTGGATGCATTCGTCAATGGGGACCTGTCCCACTGCTAGTCCTAGCCCGGCCAGCTGTTTATTAAGGATAGAAAAGTTGCATTAATTAATGTTAGATTAAATAATACTTTTAACTTGGGAGAGACTTTCATACTATATAGTCCAGCTGTAATGTTTACCAAATCTAGCTTCCATCACCGCTTTCCCTTTTGACAAGAGTTCTATATGTACTCCTCTTCAAAGTTCTACATGTAACAAATTCTTTTTATTTTTGGCCTTAGGTATAGGGTATGTGTTAATGTAAGGCCACAAATAAAAAAGAATTTGTTTCCTGGGGTGCATCTGGAACTCTTTCCTTACTTTTGGGCAAGTGCCAAAGGTTACTGGACCCCGACCATTAACAAATGTAATCATTGATTTGTACGCAACTGTACAACAGAAGTGGTCTTGGTCCCGTGTAGCCCTGCGTGTATGAGAGTCTTCCCAAAATGTTTGGTAAAACACTACAAAAAAAATTTAAAGTTATATATATATATTGCTCCAGCATTTTTTTTTTAAATTGTTGTTAAACAGCCAATACAGCCAATATATAATTCTACTTTTGTATAATTACTTGAAATACAAACTTTCCAATAATAATGTAATAATATATTTGGTCAACATCCCCCCACAATAAATGACACCTAGAAAGAAACGTCCAAGAAAGAATCGGAGACTCAACCATCATACATTAGGATTCACTGCAAGTTGGAGCCATCTTGCTGTTTTCTCACTTTTCTCACAAATACGGCAACTTCTGAAACTATTATGTAAATCCAAGGAAAACATTTAACATTTTTTTAATTAAAATGTTCAATCTATAATTTTGCATCCACTCTCCCAGCAATACTAGTATGTTTCAGATTTTTGACATATTTATTCTTGAACTCAAAATTTAACTAGCTAATAGTGTGCAAATATCCATGGATGCACTTCTGTATATTTTGAGATCAGTAAGGAAAACCGTGATAGTTGATATTTCCAACAAGATTTGCCGCACCATCCAAGGCCATTACTTTTTTGGGTATGCCTTCTATCATGGCTTTTCTCTGCAGCAAATGGCAGTGACAATCGCAATTATAATCAAGTTACATGGAGTTAGTTCTATGGCCCAATCAGAATGCTTTTTTTTAGAGAATAAGGTATGATTTTGGGACCAGTACTCCTTTAACGACGAATTTAAACCAAGGCGATGCCATATTTTAAGTGGAAAACAAGGCCGGAGCTGATTCTTCCACGCAACAATAATTGTGTTCCCGGTTTCAATTCATCGTAAGAGAGTAACCGTTCCCAAATCATACCTTTATTCTCAGCTTTTATAATTTAAGGTCATCTTTAACCAAATTTTGCAATCCGTAGGCTTAAATACAACAAGAAGGATGCCAACCACCTAGTGACAAAATCGAACAAGACCCCGTTGACCGCAACAAACATACGCAACGAACACAAGTTGGCGCATGCATGTATGTAGCAAAATACGGTATTGACCCGAGCGCGTCAAACCTCCAAATAGTCATACGCAAAAAAGGTGCGTACTATCTGGGTTCAATCATGGGTCAATTGTCGCATTTGAAATCCGGGCTCACACAGACATGAATTTTGCTTACTTTCGCAGGCTGTTTAAGATATTTAGACTCTATAGGCTAAGAACTTTACGGGACTTTATGCTTAGAGACGAAGCGTTGCAAGGCCGGCCTGCAATGTCAAATCGATGAATACAGCGTCCAGGGTATTATTTTGGCTCGAACGCAAAGTCACTGAAGTGTGGACAGGTCACGACCGTCACAGAAAGATGGAGTGGTTTACTAACTTTGGCCACGAACGCCCCTCAAGCCGACTATTAACGTCTTTGTTACAAGTGGTTGTTAGCTCTTCCATAACCACTTAAACGAGAGCACAATAGAATGATGATATCGTGAAAGTGCTAACTCAATACATGTAACTTAATCGATCAAGAGCCTGTTAAAACACTTCTCTGGTGTGACTTGGTGCCTATTTTGGATTTATTTGCATGAAGTATTTCGCAGGCTACTACGTTTTATATCCATGGTAAAAGTCCCGAAAAATGGCTCAATTTTCCTTCCCGTATATACGCTAATTTAGCTATGGCCTATGCTTGTGGCGCTAATAGTTCATGGTTGACAGTGCGGTTTATTTGTTTGTAAACTTCCCGTATTCGCTCGTGTTTCAATATAAAACCTAGGTCGGCCCATGGAACACGCCAACGTGAACATTACAGGCATATCTCCTTGTTTTTAGAAAATCTGTAAAAAAATCGTGGTTAGGCCTTCCATTTCCATATCCATAAGCCGTGTGTCAAATTTATATTATATTGACGTCTATCCTCTGGCCCTTTTTTCTCTTATCGATCGTTACAAATTATCAATCAGAATTTTGAAAGTTCGTTTACCTGTAACATTTTCCGTATGAAACGTTTCTCATAGGTTTTCGTTAAGAATCCCTTGAAATTAATTAGTCGTTTTAGTTTCTCTTAGCAGTAGCGTCTTAAAAGTGAGGAGGGAGGGTGGTTTTATTTTTACTAAATGACTTCAATGAAAATTGATATTACCAAACTTTTACCGCATCAGAAAAATGATGATGCATTTTTTAAAGTTACGAGGAAATGACCCCCCTACCCCTCCCGCCCCTCCGAGGCTTTCTAAATCACATGAAAGTCGGCTATTAATAACACAATTAGGTCAATCACCATCAAATTCAGGATTTAAACAGTAATTTAAGAAAATTAGAAATATAAAATAGTTTTATACTTTTTGAGGAGGAGGGGAGGGCTACTGGAACTTGATATTTCAAAATTCCTTTGTGGCGTGTACGTGTACTTATATGCAAACGCGTGTAACTCTTTACACAGTTGTTCAGTTCGCTCACCAGTTAAACAACTGTATTACAGAGCTTAAAACAACGCGACGAGTTGTCAGTGTGAGGTAAGAAATAAGGATTTGTACAAAGTGGATTGAGGAATAATAGAAAGTGTAATAAGGCCAGGTTGACAAAACTAAGAAAATATGACGTTGTGACCAACTTGAATATTGCTGGAAAGACATCCCGGTAGTCAGCTACAGATATTAAACAATTTGTACCGGGATTTTTCCCACAATTCACGGTTTCCCGTATTTTTCTTTCCTCAATTATTGTTAATTTCCCATTACGGTTATTTTTTACAGTGCACTTTAGGAAGAAAAATCTAATTTAAATTAGGCTTAAAAGGAATAATAATATATAGTGTCTTATCTACATTGGCTTTCATTGATGATGATAGCTCTGTTAATACTTCAACTTGCAACTAGCGTTTGTAACCACATAATAACAATACCAGTTCACGTTACACGAACAGAGTCAGATCCAGTTGACATGCAATTAGGCACGCCGGGGTGAACACCCACCCACCTCGCAGCACCATTCGGCGCTGCCACCAGCGCAGCTATGCATACTATATGTATCGTGCGTGCGTGTATATATTCTCTAGCGTCTGCCAAGAGTATTTCAGTTACTGTTGGTTTGTATCACTTGTTATTATTTTACAAGATTAATTTCTACTTATTTTAATTACCGCAAGTGTAACAGCCATCTATTTTGCTTGTAAGCTTTGTAGTTTCCAGTTTTTTTAGTTTTTTGCATAGATACCTCCATAAATAAACTTACATTTACTTCGTGTATTGGACTTTGCACTTTTTCATTTTCCGAAGGTTGAGAAAATATGGTAGAGAAGCTAACCTCCCCGTAAATTCGAAATGGTTTTCTAAATTGTTAAACATTTAGAATTTAGCGGGAGTTTACCTTATTTACAGAAAATTCTTAAATAACGGTCATTTGTCAGTGATATACAAAACAAGTTTGTACCGGGATTTTCCAACAAATTCACGGTTTCCCGTAGTTTTCTTCCCGCAATTATTATGAATTTCCCATTATGGTTATTTTACCGCGCACTTTAAGAAAAAATCAAATTTAAATTAGCTTAAAAGTACAATAATAATATAGTGTCGTATATCCATTGTTTTCATTTATGATGATATCTGTTAATACTTCACACTGCACTAGCGTTTGAAACCACAAAATAAAATCAAAGTTCAGTATAACGAACAGGATTCAGCATACATTTGACACCCAATTAGCACGCCGGGGTGAACACCCCCCGTCGCACACACATTCGGCCGCTGCCACACGCAGGTCAGCATGAATATGCATAGCTATATGTATCGTGCCATGCGTGTTATGTATCAGCGTCTGCCAGAGTATTTTAGGTTATTGTACTTGGTTGGGATCACTTGTTATTATTTTACAAGGATTGATTATTTCTTAAACTTAATTTTTATTTATGCAAGTTTAATTACATATGTAATTACAAAAAGTGATAGGGACCCAATCAGGAATCCGATAGGCCTATGTGTTGAATAACAGACATCTATTTTGGCCGTGTGAAGTGGATGTAGTCTCCAGGGTTTTTTGCATAGAACACCTCCATACAAACACATTTACTTCGTGTATTGACTTTGCACTTTTTCAGTTTTCAGAAGGTTGAAGAAAATATGGTACGAGAATGAACTTCCCGTAAATTCTAAATTGCTTCTAAATTGTTGAACAATTTAGAATTTACGGGAAGTTTACCTTTCTACCATATTTTTTAGCTTATAATAACGATAGGCCCAACATGCTGTATGGGAGTGGCAAAAAGTTGTAAAGAAAAACAATTCGCAATCAATATAATCCGCGGCACAACATAATACGTGCCACTCCAGTTGAAGTACTTGAAGTGGGGCAATCAATTAACTTCGCCAGACAAAATGTTTATCTCTGTGGCCTCGTGTGGGACGAGCCTTTCCCACGTCATCAATGGCAGTTGCTCGTCCAGGTCACCATTTTGCTCGGCTCGTCCACCTGGGAGCCATGCTCGCTCGTCAGCTGCACGTCTCTAAATTATCAATCCCTGAAGTAGTCAAAATCTGAATACTACCTATCCATCTCATGTGTATCTTGGGGTGCTTCGGGTGCGCGCCCTCCGGGGTTCTGTGTGCCCAACATGCAAAATCAGATTTTTCGCATATTAGAGGGTCATTTACATTCTTAAGGAATCCATCAGTTGAAGACTTGTTCACAATGAACCTTGGGATCAGTTGGTATCGTATGATCACAAATGTCCCAATTTTAAGATTGTGAGCCTGTGAAAATGGCAGGACAAATTTTTAAGCAAGGTTTGCAAAAACAAAATTTTGAACTACACGCACCCTGATTGGTTGACTCCTGATATAATCAGAAATTGATGGCAACTTTCATGAAAATTTAAGATTTTTGTCTGACATGGTGCATGATCCAACTGCATTAAGTTACAGGCACCATCACAAATGAAATCCCCTGTTCCAATCTTGGACAAATCCATCACATTGTATCAGCACTTATTTTTATAAGATTGTAGTTTTTACGAAACACTGTCATTATTGTTTTAAGTCAAAATAATTCTTTTGTTTTTAGAGCAAGTGCAATATCCCATCTTCTGAATCAGCCCAGTTAGAACATTACCCCAATATCCATGAAGAACACTGTTGCGAAATTTAAAAAGCGCCAGTTAGCAATTGAAAGGGCGTTAAAATGATGGTGAGCAAACAGATACCGTTGTCGGTACCCGCTGTGATTGTGTGGGCTTCATGTGTGTTAGAGTGAAGCGCTTCTATTGAGGTAATCATTTGCCTCGTGATCATTAGAGTACCTTAGTAGCCTTGAAAGCATCATCTGGTTAGTCTTAGATTTGTCTTAAAGAGTACACCAGGTTTTAACCCATTCTGTTTCATCCTCAAGGATTAGGGAGATGGATTAGGGATTATAGATACAGATTAAGACTGAGCTAATGCCATTGTGTTAGTAGAGTAGGGTTGGGCTATGACCAAAACATGACAGGGACAAAACATAATTTAGTAAAAACTGGTAACCCCTTAAGACTGCACAATTCCAGATTGCAATAAGGAGAGCCACAGCACTTAACAAATTTTAAACTACCCAGATGGTGCTCTCTAAGCTCATTAAGGTCCCATTAACTAGCAACTCAAATTTATAGGAGGGAAAGAAAACATGGGACCAGCAAATTAGAGCAGGGTCAGGTCGGGTGTATGAAACAAATGGTGCAGGGGTGTTTAACATATCATCCTAGAACTGCCTAGCTGTTGGATTAAACCTACCTAGAGAGAGCTTACTAAGAAGCTGGTTCTAAAGTTACATTTTGTTATCAAAACACAGCTGTTACAATGATGAGAGTTTGACAGAAAAGAGGAATGATCTTGCAAAAAAACGCATACATCTTCATTGCAGTTATTCAAAGCAAACTTTCTCATTTATCTGTCGAATGGCATTCACATGCAGAAGACCAGGAGCAAGCAAAAAAGTCATAAACTAGCATGAGATATTAGTCACGTGACCAAGGTGCAGTTGCCATAGTAACCACACACACATACATAATTGTTTGGCAATTTGAATGTGTATGTGAAAAAAATCATGCATAATAAACAAAATAGTGTTTAAACATTCCAAAATCTCCAAGCAGATACTGATAAACTGAAAAGTAAAATAAAAACACTGACTAAACGTGACATTTAACGTGCTTAAGAGCACCAAGATCTTACATAGAATTTATGCTGTTTGAAGTCATATTTTAGTTTTGAGTGGAACTGTACGGAAACCCATTCCAGACATCCACGTAAAAAACACAGATATAAGAAAAGATGGTGTTAGCAGAAAAAAAGACTATGTAAGTTGTAATAAATCTACGAAGAAAAAATATGAAAAGCGAGGAAAGAAAAGAGAGAGAGAATGCAGAGCATGATAGAACAGGCTAAGAAATGCTCAGTTAAATGAAATATAATGATCACAATCCATGAAGCTAAATCAAATTAGTCATATTTTAGAGATTATCACTACCATTCATATATATACTGACTAAGTTGTATTAGTCATCTACGAGAGCTAAATATCCAGAACACTGTTGCTATCAATTCAAAATTAGTCTTGCTAAGGAGACTTTTTGGTGTCATTAGAAAAGTTACTGACTAATGGTAATTAGTCAAATTGAACAGATTATGTAGCATTGCAACAGATGCTGACTAAAGTATGTTAGTCATTTAAATATCCGATACACTAGTATCATCGCAAAACTAGTCTTACTTATAAGATAATGGTGTCATCACAACAGATATTAGTTTAGACAATTATCTGGTATCGTCACAACGGAAATTGACATGATTACCTACACACACATGATATTAGTTGACATATATACTCTCATCCCCAGGATGCTACCAAATGACATCACAAACACACATTAAACATTTTGATCTTGGGAGCTCTGTAACAGAGTTTGGATTTCTTTTTCTAACCAAGTCAGATTGGAGAGGCAGTCTTAGCAAAAATTGCCCTGAAGGTCAAGATTTGAAATAATTTAGTTATAAGCATAAAACAAGATATCTGCAGTATTACTTAACATGACGTTCAAAAAAAATTTTTGATTTAAAAGAAAAATGTATTAACTTATGAGGACCAATCTCAGATGGGGTATCTCACTATAAAAGGCCAGTCTTTCAGTTCAATTGATCTTATACTCAGTGTATGGGCCCATGACACTATAACCAGAATAAAATAAAAAGAGAAATATTCATGCTGAGGTCAGTTCCGTTAAGATGTCTTTGTTTGTGATTCTTTCATTTGGCTTCCTGGAAATGAGAGTACTTTAGTAGATGATCATTATGATATGAAATGAGATGTTTATTGACATGAAACATGATGAATATGACCCGGTCTATGGTGTGTAAAGTTACTACTAAAACTGTAACGAGTTCATCTCTTGTGTAAGAAGGAACAGTTAAATGAAAGAGCTGGGTTTCTGAAGTCTGGGTTCAGATCTGGCTCTGGCGTTAGTATCAAGGTAGAGCCAAGCACCTCCTTGAAATGAAGACGTTGGGCTTTTTTTGGTCTACCTTGATGTATGTATTAACACAGAATTCCATGGTTGTGATTTAGGGTTAAGGAATTAAGGGTCAGGGGTTAGTGTTTAGTGTTAGAATTAGGGATATAGGTTAGGGTTAAGGTTTAGGTTAGGGTTAAGGGTTTTGAGTTAGGGTAAGGATTTAAAGTTTTGGGTTAAGGCCCCTTTAAACTCAACAAACATTTTTTAGAGTAAGTATGGAAATACAATGACACATTGCTATATTGATAAGACCATCAAGTATTCAAAATTTTAATAGCAAATTTATAATTTTCCCTTCTGTTGCCATGGTAATGGCGGCCATCTTGGAAATTTTGAATAATTCATTATAATCCATTTTTCTCAGAAACCATATGACATAAAATCATGAAACCAACTCTGATATAATTTTTGGAAGTAAATCTATGCAATTACAGAGTAAAAAATGATGAGACTACCTGCAACAATAAAAATCGGTCATGTGAGCCCATTCATGATTTTTTTGGGTGATTGGTGAGTTTAAAGGGGCCTTAAGTTTAGGGTTAAGGTTTAATGTTTAGGGTTAAAGGTTTTGGTTGAGGGCTAGGTTTTAGGGTTAGAGTTAGGTTGGAGTAGTGAACTTCCATGAAGGCAAGACCCATTCTCAAGAAACAAATTTCTCCCACATTTATTTCTCCCTTCCAATGTTTGCTATATTGATGGGACCTAGTTTACTAGTAGGAATAGATCTTTTGACATGGATAGACCTTTCCAATTGTCCTTTCATATGCTAATAAAGGGTGTTATCACATTACAGACGTTAGGCCACGTCCTTATTAATGAAAGAGCAATGCAATATGAATTTATACATGTGATATACATGCATGCCTGAAAAGTAGAATTCTCTGTTTCTCATTATGCAAGAAAAAATGAACGCCCATATTTGAACGCTTTTAAATGGTCGTGAATAAGAGTTCGTGTAGTCTTTCAATTTGAATGAGAATGCTGCTTTGGCATCTATAATGTGACAACTCCTAAAAGGAGCATGATGGGAAAATGTAAACAAGCAGGGACAGTATCTTACACAAAAGATTCACTACCAGTTATTTGTTATTTTGTTCAGAAGTGATTGTATGCTAACATTAGTTCTACACTATATAATATGCAGACACAAAATGCATTGTGTATATGAATTCCTCTTGCACTCTCTCAGTTCACTGGACAAACTTCTCATGTTAATTTAAATAGAGGTAGTTTCCATCAATTGGATTATTATAAAGAAGTGAGAGAATGACATGCTTGCCCAAGGAACAAACCCAGAACCCCAGGTTTGCAAGACCCACGCTTTTGTTAACCACATACTATTTGAGAGCTCGTGCAGTTAAGTTGAAAATTTGATGGAAAGAAAACACGCAAAAACAACAACTGACTCTTCCTCTAATTAATAATTGCCCCAAATTTTCTTTTTGTAAAATGCCAAATATAGGGATGATAAAATTTGTATCTTCCCCTTCTTTTAATTGCTTTCCTTATGGGTCATATGTAATTAAAATAGCTCAGTCGGCCTCTTTTTCCATCTTATGTGTTATTGGCAGAAACTTAATGATACTGCGAACATTGCAAGAATAAGGAATTTTTTTTAAAATAATGAATCGCCTGCATTTGAGGTAAACGATTAATCACATATGGATAAATTGCTAGCATGTAAGTCCTACCTTGTCTAGATTCGCCAGCACCGCACCATCCAGCTGTTCCGCCGGGTAGTACGGAGATCCATGGGCAGAGTACCTTACATCTATTGTTCTCTCCTTGCCCGGAACATTCATCACTCCAAAGATATCAATGTTCTCTTTCTTTGCTCCAATGATGTCCACTAGAAGATCATGGAGCATCTCCAATTTGCTCGGCTCGTCATCGCTTGGTTTGGTGATGAATTCTTCAGCAGTGATGTCTACGAATCTGATGGAGCCGGAGCTGTACACCGCCTCCTTGGGAATGTCTTTGACAGTGACAATAACAGTGGAGATGACAGGTGGATATTTTCCGCCATCGGTGACGTTGACTTTAAACGTGTAGACACCACCGGGAGTTTTTGCTAAGATGGTGACTTCTCCTGTGTCTGAGTCAACCTACACAACAATACCAACGTCAAATGAGTTGAAACACATCTTAAAGGTACAGTATTAGATAAAAAAGGGTCATTCAGAAGAATATGGGAAAATCCTTCTAATTCATGATCAAATTTGGTGCTGATTCATATATAACTCTTGCCGAATTTCCCCGACCTTGGCTTTCACAGTTCTCAGTTTTTGCAATCACTATTCAAAGAATATATGTGGGCCACTATATAGGAGTTTGCTTTCTTTAGCCATCCTTATCACTATGGAAATACACATTAATCTGTTCCAACAATGCCCCCCCCCTCCGATGACCTTTGACAATAAGTAGGTGGAAATCCAATATGACCTACATAAAAAATGCAGCATCATCAATTTTTAACACCTCTTATGTACCTTCACCCAGGTATTATTCCAGTTCCAATGAGAGCATGTGAAAGTACTGAGTTACACATGCATATGAACCCTAAATGACCTTTGACCCACATTTGGTGACCAACTCTTCTGTACCCACCCAAAGTCCATTTGCAGCCAGTTTCATCAAAATCCATCACATATTGAAACAGGTATTATTATTTATATCAGGCTTCCGAGTGGTACAAAGAAATCTTTGTATTGTACAGCTTTGGTAAAAGTGCCCGGATGCAATACAATATTCTTTTGAATATTGTATCGCATCCGGGCATTTTGGAACGACATCAACAAAGCACTATCGTTCAGACTGGTAGACCGGGCGGGGGTGTTTGATCATGTTGATCAAGACTCGCCAGTTGGACAACAGCACTTTTGGTTTGAGTCAGCCTGATATTTAAATAATAATAATAATATTGAATGGCTTTTTTTTGTATGATACAAGAATATATTGCACTCGCTAGAAAAATATTGTACTCGTCTTCGACTCGTACAATATTTTTCTAGCTCGTGCAATATATTCTTGTATCATACTCAAAGCCATTCAATATTATATAATTATTTCCTCCTTCAATACAAAGTAGTAGGTTAAGATTTCTGGGGTAACACACACACTCTCTCACTCACACAGCATGACAACAAATGATGGTCCTTCCAGATAAGCTCACAAAAAATAGGATATATATAACTTTGCAATTAAGCAATTAAGTATGAAAGAAACACAGGATATATCAGCATTTGGAAGCTTACGTTTTGGAGAATATTTGATAATTGGTCTATATTATAGAACCAGATCTCTGACAAAGATGGGTGACTTGATCATGGTCAGATTTTTCATAAATTTTCTTCCTCACACAAAGTATATCATCAAAAATATCCGATAACAAATTTTTAGTTAAATCGGTCCAGCCGTTTGGCTAGTAAAAGCCAAATGAGAACTAAATTGGCCCACAGGACTGAAGGTGTGTCAATTAATTAAAGGTGCAACGAGAGATTTCAAGTCGTCCATATTTTCTGTGATATGTAGCGATTTCATATTGATTAGACATGCAATAGATTTCCTACCTTTTATTTGGCTACAAAAATAACTTAAAATGAAGAAAAAGGCTTTCACACAGGGATATTGTTAATATTAAGCTTTACACCAGTGCAAAAATCAGAATTTTCACATTTTTTAGGGACACCAGTTATTTAAAATCTTTTGTTGCACCTTTAATGTGGTTGACCACATTTGAGACTTTGGTTCATAACATCAAAAGAAAACATTTCCTGGCCCTTACATTTCACTGGGGTAATAAGGAAAAAATATGAACTTTCTTCAAAATCTTAATTTTGATGCAGTAGAGTAGGGGGTCGGGTCACCCTCCTTTAAAGTGAAAGGACCATTCCATGATGCAAAGTTTTCATTTCCCACAATGAGGGATTTTTTTTAAATTCCGGGTTGGCGCAGCGTATCTTTCCTCGCCTTTTACCACTGAGGTCTCGGATTCGATCCCTGGTATGGGCTCGTTCTCAGCGGCTTTATGTGAATTTGGTTTCTCGATCTATACTCGTTCCTGCAGGTTTTCACCGGGTGCTCTGGTTTTCTCCTGCTTTTAAAATCGAGCTTCTTGGCATAAATCTGTTCTGGTATTATGGTTTCTCTGATGTGCTGAGCGCCTTTCATGGCTGCTGCACAGCGCCTTGAGCATGTTTACATGGATATGTCTCGCATTAAAAATATTCAAATTATTATTTACACAGCATTAACTTACAGTGAAGTGCTCTAATTTATCTACTGGTATATACGTCTTATCTTCAATGATATCTTCATCGGGGGCATCCACAAAACCAATGGGAGACTCTGGGATGTTACCTGGAAAAAATGGACAGGAAATACAGGAGATTTATCATTTTTATGTTTTTGTGAATTTACAACGCTAAAAAGAAAAGAGAATTAATATAAAGGCAAGCATAACATGTAT
Source organism: Ophioderma brevispina (assembly GCA_023653785.1). NCBI lineage: Eukaryota > Metazoa > Echinodermata > Ophiuroidea > Amphilepidida > Ophiodermatidae > Ophioderma > Ophioderma brevispina. The sequence goes on along the minus strand of JAMKCH010038904.1, from coordinate 20,405 downwards.
AGAGTTAAAATGTTTTTGTTATAGAGTCTGTAAAAACAGCAATGCATGCAATTATAAGAAATATTGAAAATTGCAGAAATTTTCAATGCAAATATGATTGCTTATATCAAGGGTTTAGGGCAAAAATGCCCCATCTGCAATAGCTGCCAGGTGTTAGATTTGGCAGATATAACACTTAATAAGAACACAAGTGATAAATGACAGCTATTGCAGATGGGGCCTTTTTGCCACAAACCCTCGATATAAAGGCAAATTAGTCAAACTGATCATACAGAAAATGAATGATTCAGAGGTGAAATTGAAGTATGAATAACTTTAAAAACATACATATAATTAAGTAAAATGCACACATATAATTTCAGAGTAAAATGCACATAAATGATTTAAGAATAAATGAATCAATTTAGTGTCAAAATATAAAAAAGTGCACCTTGAAAAAAAGCAGTATTAAGATTTTTAATACAGATAGCAAATGGTTGAAGATAGTCAAACATATTTTCCCTCCTTTTTCATTGAAAATTTTCACCCTGATATACCAGGACTATTCTCCCCATATACCACGACTATGGTCAGAAGATTTTATCCTTCTGAAACTTCTGAAAATTATGCATTTTCATTACCATGTGAAATCAAGATGAAAAAACTTTCAAATGATTCCCAGAGGGTGTTTTGAGTCAATCCCACAATGCACCAGTTTTGGGAAATTTCACCTCAATAGGGTCATGTAATCACATAAAAATCCTATTCTTAACACACAAAAACCCTGACTTTAATGCTCATTTTAGCCCACAAAGCATTAGTACTTAAGGAATTTTTTGCATGATTATGAAATGTCTTGTGGTTCTTAAAATTTTGGAACACTTTTTATCCCTAAGTACTGACATGTAATACAGTACGGTATAGACACATTGCTATGCATCATGGGATTGATTCAAAACACCCTCTGAATGATTCCTAAGCCACCCAATCTCAGGTCAGTGGTTTCACCCTGCAGTCATTTGGGAAGCCATCTCAAAAGCCACCAAATTATATAGGTTACAATCTACACAGCCAGATTCTTTCTCTTGGTGTAACCCAGAGCTTAGGGTACTACGTGTACTCTTAGCTCTATTCTAAGGATACCCCCTTGATGCACTATTGATGCAGTACCTACAACTAAGTAATTGTGAAGTACACAAGCCATCGGGTGGATAGCAGCTATGTTTACTTAGCAGTACCCATCCTATAGTGTACTCTGCAGTGGCCTGCTAGGCGACTGTCAGGTACCCATGTATGCCACCAGTAGTGGGGTAACCTCTGCAGCTACTCGGGAGTACCTTCATAGGTACTCCCTACCAGCTGCCAAGTAGGCAGCCCTTTGGTCCATAGAGGGGCCAAACATTTCATTGTTGTTTACCCTTTTCTGATCATTTTCAAGATTATTAAAATGTTTGAGTTCAGATCACCAAAACCCCTATATATGATATTTTGTTTAAAAAATATATAACACAGGTGACCAAAATGTTAAAATAATGAATAAGATAACTAAAATAATCACACAGAGCTCAAAGCTCATTTGCATGGAGTACCCTCGCAGGTACTCCCCCATGGGGTGACTGGTGGCTAAGGTACTGCATGTGTATTAGGCAGATGATTACCCCCACTTTTTATGGCCGCCAAAGTGGTACCCATTCGGGTGGGTACTACGCGGCTACTTAACAGGTAGGTACACCCATGAAGAAATTGGTTGTGTACATGGGAACTACTGGTTAAAAGAGTTCCTAAAGTGATTGGGACACCTCAAAATGTTACTAGCTCATAGAAATCAAAATTGGGCATGTTTTTCTGAACTGCAACTGCACAGATCTGATTGTACCATGAACATATTTTTTTTATGCTTGTTCCTCTTCCCAATGATATGCGACTTGATGAAAATATTCTTTGCTCAGTTTTGAGCAAATAAAATCGCCTGCATATGCAAGCAATAATGCAGTGTTTTTAATGCCACAATCTCAGCGTGCTGATCTGAAAGTGCCCTTTCTATTTGATACACACTCGAGTATGTTAATGGACTCTCACACATCAATCATAACAAAACGACAGCTTTTAAGATCTTTTAATGCACCACTCCAAGTCAATTCAAGCACTCTGTGAACAGTACCAAAATAACCATCGATCAAGAATTGAGTAGATGTTTCATTATTTATTATGCATACTTGTGTAACAGTGAGTGGCGTAGCTAGGATTTTGATATTGGGGGCCAGTGTCACATCTGAATCGACAGAAAATGGGTGGGGTCTGTTGGTGGTCCAGAGGGTGAAGCCCCCTAAAAATTGTGGTTTTATATGCTTTAAATGTCTTCTGAGGGCTAATTCTTGTACGATTTTGTAAATTTACTTGTCGCATGCTGACCATTGAAGATTGAACCTATACTTTGCTGGCAAACTGGCCTGCAAGTGCCACGGCCTGAATTCTTCAAGTCAACCGACGGCCTCATCTCAACTGACAAATCAAATATTGAGGGATCCACAGAGTTCCAATATTTGTTAACACTTTGTGGCCACAAGAAGGTGCCAATTTGCTAAAATCTAACTTGCAAAGGTAAGAGGTTTTGCAGCATAACAATATACAGAGATGTAACAGAGGAGCAGTCCCATTTCCTGAAAATCCAAAATTTGAACCGACGTGAAGGCCAAATTTTAGCGTAGCATCCGGTGAAGCTCCGGGGAACGTATTTTCTTACGTGATTTTGGGGTACAAGACCCCTTCTAAAAAATAAATTGGTACTGAGCTTGAATAATACACAATTTATTGTTTATTATGAGAAGCAGTAGGGAAGGGATGATACACCAGAGTAGTAGAAAAGATGGGATAGGGAGAAGTGAGAGGGGAAGTAGGGTGGGAAGAGGATGAATGTCTACAACAAACTACAACAAACTGGTAAAGCGGTCCATAAAGATTCAATGCTTAATGTTGAGAATCAAAAGAGGCTCTTGAGATGAAATTTTTTTTTTTTTTTTTTTTACAGAGGAGCAGTCCCATTTCCTGAAAATCCAAAATTTGAACCGACTTGAAGGCCAAATTTTAGCGTAGCATCCGGTGAAGCTCCGGGGAACGTATTTTCTTATGTGATTTTGGGGTACAAGACCCCTTCTAAAAAATAAATTGGTACTTAAAACTTGTGTTTTTGATGCAGTTATACCTTTATCATGAACACTTTGATCTCAGAAATTGAAAAAAAAAATTAAAATTAAAAAAAAAAAACTTTTTTTTTACATTTCCGGAATTTTTTTTATTTATGGCCCCAAATCCGGAAATCCAGAAATTTCCGGAAAAGTTACATCTCTGAATATATCAAGAGCCATGCTGATAATGCACTGAACTAAGGATAGTTTCAAGCAACATTTTTAAGTGCTGAGCTCGAATAATACACAATTTATTGTTTATTATGAGAGGCAGTGGGGAAGGGATGATAAACCGGAGTAGTAGAAAAGATGGGATAGGGAGAAGTGAGAGGGGAAGTAGGGTGGGAAGAGGATGAACGTCTAAAACAAACTACAACAAACTGGTAAAGCGGTCCATAAAGATTCAATGCTTAATGTTGAGAATCAAAAGAGGCTCTTGAGATGAAATACATCTATACTGTGTTCACTATAAGATGAATCATGTCCTTTGATGACCTTTGATAATGTACAAAGACATAATAACACTAGTTAAGGCCACGGTCATAACGCAACCCTAGGGTAAATATACTATATTAGCTATAATGCATTTTGGCGCAACTTGAGTCTCTCCTCTGACCAATGTGTAGAATATTAGTAGCAAAAGAATGGGGTCAAGTTCCACCTTTTACTGAACAGGGTATAGTATACCTTGGCATGCACAGGCATTCTCATAAATCTATGATTTTATTGATATCAAAATGTATTTAAATCTGGGCTGGGCTGGGCTGGGCTCCTACATACATGCTTCTCTGTACATTCACATGCAGATTCCAAATATACATAATGTAATGATACTTTATTTCCAACAACTTCAATTAAATATTTTTACTAGATCCTAATACGGAGCATAGCTTGAAGAGTATTCAATATATAATGAAACTTCAATTGAACCCTGGGTTGTTTTATACAACAATAGACTATAGAATACACAAATTGTGCCGGGTGTATGTATAAAATTATGCCATGTTTTACAAAACTGATTTTGCAATGCCCTTATTTTTTGGTTTGAGTCAAAAAATATATTCAAACAGATCTTTTTTTTTTAATTGTTAACATATTAAGAATCTGCATACAGAGGTGTTCAAATAAGTCAAGACATGCAGAGTATTGAATTAGCAGTTCTTCAGATGGTTCTGGGTGGATTATTCAGGGAGTCATCTCAAAACTCTGACTTGGGAGTCAGATCCTATGGGAGTTTTAGGCAAAGCATAGAGCATGTACGTGATGGATAGGGTGGATATTAAGAATCTGCATACAGAGGTATTCAAAAAAGTCTACACATGCATAGTATTGAATCAGTTCTTGAGATGGTTCTGGGTGGATTATTCAGGGAGTCATCTCATAAACTCAGACTCAAAGAGTCGGATCCTATGGGAGTTTAAGGCAAAGCATAGAGCATGTACATGATGGATGGGGTGGATATTAAGAATCTGCATACAGAGATGTTCAAAAAAGTCTACACATGCATAGTATTGAATCAGTTCTTGAGATGGTTCTGCGTACATTATTCAGCGAGTCATCTAAAAAACTCAGACTCAGGAGTCAGATTCTGTGGGCGTTTCAGGCAAAGCATAGAGCATGTACATGATAGATGGGGGTTATCTACATACCACTCTGTGCGTGATTATTCAGAGAGCCATCTCAAAATCTCAGGCAAAACAGAGCATATGAATCAGTTCTTGAGATGGTTCTGGGTGGATTATTCAGGAAGTCATCTCAAAACTCTGACTCAGGAGTCAGATCCTATGGGAGTTTCAAGCAGAGCATGTGCGTGATTATTCCGAGAGCTATCTCAAAATCTCTGGCAAAACAGAGAATGTGAATCAATTAGTTCTTGAGATGGTCTTGGGTGGATTATTCAGGGAGTCATCTCAAAAACTAACTCAGGAGTCAGATCCTATGGGAGTTTTAGGCAAAGCATAGAGCATGTACGTGATGGATAGGGTGGATATTAAGAATCTGCATACAGAGGTATTCAAAAAAGTCTACACATGCATAGTATTGAATCAGTTCTTGAGATGGTTCTGGGTGGATTATTCAGGGAGTCATCTCATAAACTCAGACTCAAAGAGTCGGATCCTATGGGAGTTTAAGGCAAAGCATAGAGCATGTACATGATGGATGGGGTGGATATTAAGAATCTGCATACAGAGATGTTCAAAAAAGTCTACACATGCATAGTATTGAATCAGTTCTTGAGATGGTTCTGCGTACATTATTCAGCGAGTCATCTAAAAAACTCAGACTCAGGAGTCAGATTCTGTGGGCGTTTCAGGCAAAGCATAGAGCATGTACATGATAGATGGGGGTTATCTACATACCACTCTGTGCGTGATTATTCAGAGAGCCATCTCAAAATCTCAGGCAAAACAGAGCATATGAATCAGTTCTTGAGATGGTTCTGGGTGGATTATTCAGGAAGTCATCTCAAAACTCTGACTCAGGAGTCAGATCCTATGGGAGTTTCAAGCAGAGCATGTGCGTGATTATTCCGAGAGCTATCTCAAAATCTCTGGCAAAACAGAGAATGTGAATCAATTAGTTCTTGAGATGGTCTTGGGTGGATTATTCAGGGAGTCATCTCAAAAACTAACTCAGGAGTCACATCCTATGGGAGTTTTAGGCAAAGCATAGAGCATGTACGTGATGGATAGGGTGGATATTAAGAATCTGCATACAGAGGTATTCAAATAAGTCTACACATGCATAGTATTGAATCAACAGTTCTTGAGATGGTCTTGGGTGGATTATTCAGGGAGCCATTTCAAAAACTCAGACTCAGGATCCTATGGAGTTTCAGTTAAAGCACAGAGCATGTGAAGTAGCAGTTCTTCTGAAGGTTCTGGTTGCATTATTCAGGAAGTCATCACAAAACTCTTGAATTGGGAGTCAGATCCTACTATGGGAGTTATAGGCAAAGCAAAGAGAATGTGAATCAGCAGCTCTTGAAATGGTTCTGGGTGGATTATTCAGGGAGTCATCTCAAAACTCTGACTTGAGAGTCAGATCCTACTATGGGAGTTTCAAGCAGAGCATGTGCGTGTTTATTCAGAGAGCCATCTCAAAATCTCAGGCAAAACATAGAGCATGTGAATAGTTAGTTCTTGAGATGGTCCTGCATACATTATTCAAGGAGTCATCTCAAAAACTCTGACTCAGGAGTCAGGTCCTATGGGAGTTTCAGGCAAAGCATAGAGCATGTATGTGATGGATGGGGTTGGATATTAAGAATCTGCATACAGAGGTGTTCAAATAAGTCTACACATGCATAGTATTGAATCAGTTCTTAAGATGGTCCTGCGTACATTATTCAGGGAGTTTCAGGCAAAGTTTCAGGTCCTATGGGAGTTTCAGGCAAAGCATAGAGCATGTACATGATGGATGGGGGTGTCTACATACCACTCTCACTGTCAGAGTCATCAGCTGTTGGGTGATGGTTTATTATAAAGGATGCAACATCAAAACCATGCAAATGGTGAGTTTGTGTGGCAGTGTTTTGTTTGTGAGGGAGGATCAAATTTAAACAACTATAGTCAAGAGCCCTAATTAACTATTAATTAATTTTTTAAAGATTTTTTCACCAGTTACATTAGACAACCTACAAATTAGTAATACCGGAAAACTGAAAATTGCCTTCTAGAAGTATGTCAAAATGGCAGCCAAAATGGGTTCACTTTTTATTGGGTCACTCTGTACAAGTATATTCCATATAGGAAACAGTTAAATTGCCCAATAAATAACTCTATTTGAAATACACATCCCCTATGGGGCGCAAGGGTTTGGGGGACTTGGGGAAGGGGAATTTCAAATGGAAGAGTCATTAGTCCATTTATCCACTTCGAATCAGTGAGGACAATATGTTGAGACAGATGTTTTGCATGCACATTTCAACACAACACCGCCTTTATATGCTCAGAGTGCGTATGCCCGCACTTTGAATCATTCAACGCCTGCGATTTAATGCTACGACCACTGCATAACACACTGACGTCACTGACTCGAGGAAGGTGAAAGCACTACAGGCAACATGTTTGGCTACAGTGCTGAGTGATTACTTTGAAAATATTGCTACAACTGACATCACATCGGACGCAAGGTTATGACTTTAGCTCCGTTTTCTACAACACTGATCCAAAACACAATTAGGGAGGCACCATTATATCTTAAGGGGAGGGTGCTGGGTAGTTTTGTTTTTACTCCTCATTCCATCATTTTCCCCATTCCTGTAAGCGACAGTTTTTTCCTCCCTTCTCTGCCAACAGATGGCTGAAGAAGACACTCATTTTTTTCTGTCTAGGGTAGGACATTTTCTTGCCAAAATTTGCAGAAAAACTATCCAGCCACCACCACCACCCTTAAAATCTGATTGTACATCTATTAGGCAACCATTCCACAATCTTCATAATCTGCTGATCAGGATTAAAGGTGCAACGAGAGATTTCAAATATCAGGTGTCCATAAAAAATCAAAAGTACTGATTTTTGCCCTGATGTAAAGCTTTCCATCAAAATAACCCCATCTGAAAGGATTAAGCTGAGAAATGTTCTTTGGTACAAAATTGTGAAACTTCTAATTTCGTATAGGAGCAAATACAAAATTCAGCCTATGTTTTATATTGAAATATAAACAAATCAGAATCGCCTTTTTTCTGTCTTTTAAGACATTTCTGTAGCCAAATACAAGGTAAGAAATCTATTGAGTGTCTAATCTATATGAAATGACTATTATGACACAATATTTGGGTACCTTGTAAATCTAAAATCTCTCGTTGCTCCTTTAACATGTATCCTGATTTTATAGTGCTTAGTGCTTGAATGGTAAGGGAGATTACTTCCCTAGCCTGAGCTACACTCACAGTAATCACTGCAAGTTGATTAACAGTTCACAAATAATCGGCCATCTAATTTTGACCCAATTTCTTGACAGTCAAACTCCCATTCCATTCTGACACAGCATAATAAAAGTAACTGTAAAGTGGTTCCCAATTGACACACTAAAATGTAGAAAATTGCTGCAAAGATATGTCCTCTATAAATGAATGCAGACATTAAAGTTTGAAACATTCAAAAGATATCCACATGATCTGGGAAGGAGTGTGGGTGCATGTGTGTGATTTGGAAAAGTAGTACATTCCAACATGGCCCCTAGAGAGGTTGTACTAAGGGTTACACAGGGATACCACATGTAATGTCACATGGGTTACACATGGATACCACATGTAATGTCACATGGGTTACACATGGATACCACATGTCACATGGGTTACACAGGGATACCACATGTAATGTCACATGGGTTACACATGGATACCACATGTAATGTCACATGGGTTACACATGGATACCACATGTAATGTCACATGGGTTACACATGGATACCACATGTAATGTCACATGGGTTACACATGGATACCACATGTCATGTCACATGGGTTACACATGGATACCACATGTAATGTCACATGGGTTACACATGGATACCACATGTTATGTCACATGGATTACACATGGATACCACATGTAATGTCACATGGGTTACACATGGATACCACATGTAATGTCACATGGGTTACACATGGATACCACATGTAATGTCACATGGGTTACACATGGATACCACATGTAATGTCACATGGGTTACACATGGATACCACATGTAATGTCACATGGATTACACATGGATACCACATGTAATGTCACATGGGTTACACATGGATACCACATGTAATGTCACATGGGTTACACATGGATACCACATGTAATGTCACATGGGTTACACCTGGATACCACATGTCACATGGGTTACATATGGATACCACATGTAATGTCACATGGGTTACATATGGTATCATATATCACATAGATTAAAGGGAGACTGGCACATAGGCCTTAATATAGCAAAAGGGTGCCTTTCTTTTGGATTTTGCATCTTTTTGCATTAATTTAAACTCTTCAACATGAGCATAGAGGGGGAAAGAAATAACAAGCAGAGAATTAAAACAAAGAATATGTTAACAAGTCTTCTGAAAATCCTTCAAGTGGATAAGAATCTGAAACACAGTAAAAAGACCTAAAATACTTGTAAACAAAAATGAAAATGGGCAAATTTGGGCAACAAAAACACTTAATTCAGATTTTATATTGAAAATTCTCATGCATGTTACAAGCTATCTTTCCAACAGAAGAAAACTCATGCACAACAAAATGATTTGAGTCGCCCAACCAAAACTTTTTAGGTATTGCAAATCCCCGAATGGTGAAGCAAAAAAGCGTGGACACACTACAACAACATTATTATGAAAATGACGTAAACGTGCTTACCTTCATAGCTATATACCAGCATCTCCTTGGTGGCAGGCCTGTGCGGATGATCGTTGACATCTGTGATTGTGATGGTTACCGTTCCTGTGCCAACGCCACTGCTCTTTGTCTCCCGGATCTCAAATAACATCTCGTAGAACTCTTGTTCCTCACGGTCAAATGTTGCTTTAGTCACAATGGTCACTGTGCCTTGGTCTACAAACATGACATAATAGGATTTGGTTACTTTTTTAAAATCAAAACTTTTCACACTTTAATGTACGTTGTGGTATTCCACTGAAATCTCTAACCCTCTGTGGAAGGCTTAATTAAGCAGCAAATATCATATGAAAAATCGGTCCATGATCAGATCAACTACAGATCCTCATTTGTATCACTTCCATATGCCTATGTCTATTTGTGTCTCCCTACACAGCATGTGCAGTAACAAAGAGGAAAGCCTTCAGTTCGATTCTTTTCAGTGGACATGGTGTACATGCACTGGTGCAATATATCTAGAAAATGTCCTTGACTGACAACGTACTTGTAAGTAGTTTCAAATCAGCCAATTATTAAAGTAATTTTTTTAAATTTAGCCTTTTTTGCAAGTCATTTCAAATCAGTTATTGTCCAAGTTAGTTCCAAAAAGGCCAGATTTAATCAAGAGTTTCAAATAAGCCCATGATCACAAGTATGTAGTTTCAAATCAGCCCATTATCTAAGCAGTTTCAAATAGCTCACTAATAAGGCATAGTTTAAAACAACGGAGGAAACCCGAACGCCCCGACCCTAAAAAAACCTGCTTGATCAAAAAGGTTTTATGCAATTAGCACCAAAATAAAAAAAAGTCTGGATCGCCGACCGACCCATTATTTCATCCACAATTTCAAAAAATATTTTTTGTACCAACAAAAAAGATTTGAAAAAAATAACCAAAACAAGACAAAACGCACACTACAACAGTAAAATAAAAAATCTGTTGCTATTCATTGAAACCAAAAAGCTTTAAATAGTAGCTCTTGTATTCATTTGAGAGGAAAACAAGGGAGAGAGAAAAAAAAAGGGGAGGTAAACAAGGGGATCCACCCCACCCCCACTCCTCCCCGTGCCATCCATCCATCTTCCCCCCTCACATTAACCACAACCTCCCCCCTCTAACCCCTCTTCTTCTCCCCCCCCCCCCCCCCCCCTTCCCATCTAACATCCCCACCTCCACACGCGCCCTTCACCCCCCCCACTCATCATCAACTACCCCCCCAGACGCTCAACCCACGTTCTAAAGACTTCCGATCGAGACCATGTATTTTTTCCGCCACAAAAACATATTTTTGGTATCCAAGCAGTCTCAAATCAGCCCATTATCTAAGCAGTTTCAGAAAAGAGTTCATATGTACCTCCCCCCTTAAAAATGTTCAGGGAAACAGATTCTTTTATTATGGCCTCACATAACAAAATACTCAACCTTAAGGCCAAAAATTAAAATTGTAATGTTAGAACTTTGAAGAGGGGTACATATGGAACTATGGCCAGTTTCAATCAGAATTATCTAGTAGTTTCAACCAACCCGTTACCTAAGTGTATCAACCAACCCATTATCTGAACCATTTTTAAACCTGCCATTATCTAAGCAGTTTTCAAACAGCTATACAGATAAGAGGTCAACAGCCATGATCAAAGTAGTTTCAAATCAGCCAATTTACAAAGTAGTAGTAGTTTGTTCCAAATCAGCCCATTACAAAGTAGTTTCAAATCAGCCCATTATCAAAGTAGTTTCAAATCAGACCCATTATCAAAGTAGTTGCCAATCAGAACATTACAAAAGTAGTTTCAAATCAGGCCCTTATCAAAGTCGTTTCAATCAGCCCATTATCAAAGTAGTTTCAACATCAGCCCATATCAAAGTAGTTCAAATCAAAACCATTATCAAGCAGTAGTTTCAAATCGCCATATCTAAGCAGTGTCAATCAGTCCTTTATCTAAGCAGTTTTCAATCCGCCATGTATCCTGGAGTCGTTGTGATTGAAAGAGAAAATTTTCCTTATCAGGTTTCTGACTTGAAATTAAATGTACTTTTTTGTGCACTTAAATTCCTTTTTGTGCACTTACAATGACTGAAGATTTTGAATTCTTCCTACCATTAACAGCTTCCCAAGTGAAGTTCTGTTCCATTTCTTATTCACAAGGCCTTCACTCAATGGTGGGCCGCCAGGCGGAGATCATCATCCCAGCCGTCCCGTGACCACCCGAGGACAGGCGGTTAGTGCCTTCTTTAACTTCTCCCCATACGGTTCTAGGAATCGTGGCTCTGAATCGGGAACATCCTGTTAGGTATGACCAGGGTGGGCTACCATACTGTGGTGGGGTACCTATAAAAACATCAAACACGAGTAGCATGATCCTGTGGAACTAATTTAAACATTTTTGTCCAACCCTTTGTTTTGACCTACCCCCTGTAAATTAACTGCTTTCACCTTTAATCCAAATAATAACCAGTTTTACTGGTTCCCGGTCCTGGGCTAATGTAATGAGCAGAATCTCTTGGGGAGCCACAGTAACTTCAGTACCCTAGAGTTTCTTGTCATGCTTACAGGAATGCAAAGCTGGCAAGGACAGGTTTTGTGAGATGCCATGGACAAAGATGTAAAACAACAGAAGAGGGAACAAGAAGAAAAAAGAAAAAAGAGAAAGGTAATAAACATGCCCAAAACAAGCTGAAAATCTCTTGGGAACCTGCAGCAACTTTAGTAGCTACTTTAACATGACACTTTGAGGAATACATGGCACAACACTAAGGAAGACCAGGTCATAAATTCACCCATGGTAATATACTATAAGTAGCTGATAGTGTTATGTTGGCACAACTTGGTGCTCTCCTCTGACAAAATGTGGTAGAAATAATTGGCAAAGAAATGGGGTCATGTTCCACCTTACACTGACGGGTATAGAATCCATTTTTTGTATGATTCCTTTGTGAAACAAATTTTGAACGCCCCTTCTTTTTAATAATAAAATAATCTTTTTGGCAATATAACCCTTGTTTAAGATAGTAGGGTGACCAATTTAATTTAGAGATAAAGTATGATTTGGGGAAACAGTTGAGTGAGTGAGGGGAGTATTAAAGTTTAACGACAACTCAACACAATCCTGTTTTCATCGTGTCATTACATTTGTCTTTAACATTAAATATAAAAAACAACGCAATATTAAAACTTTCATTTTCATTCAAATTAAAATTAAACAATTACAAAAATGATACACAATCATATACAGTGATGAACCATAGCTCACTATCCATGTATAAAAAAGATAAACCAACAATGCAAAGATACACTTAGAAAACATGCATCAATAAAAACAAGTTCAAAAGATATAATGATAATTTATAACTTAGACCCATCATAGACTGATTAACAAAGGTCGTCACTCATCCATGTAACCAAGCAAAACCTCACTTCAAATACCGATAAATCCGACAATCACCTCAGAACATGCCAACATGAGATCCCCTTACAGACCAAAAAGATTGGGTCCTCATACCTGTACTTTTATAAATGGCTCCAATACACTTGGGCATTATGCCCAACTGATTATTTTAAATTACATCAACCATTATACAGTAGAAACCCTAATACATGCTTACTATTTTCTCTTACCCAAAAGCATAAATAGGTGGCCTTACATATGTACAAATGTTAATTGACAATTGGTTTGCTTTTCATGTTTAATTGCTTTAATCATCAATGTTACTTAAATGAGTAATACAACAGAACATCTAATAATACAATTACACAGTCTAAAATCATACACATTTATACTATAATCCTCAAATTTAAAATCACAAACCCGTTGTTCAATCACAGACGCGTTTGCCCCTTTTAGTCAGCCTTGTTACGACATGCGGGGACAACATCGGGCCAATGCTTAACCCCGACCACGCATGTTTTAATAATAAAAATTTTTGAAATATAACCCATTTTTTAAGAAGGAGTAGGTGATAAATTTTAATTTAGAGAATAGGTATGATTTTTGGGAACAGTACTCTTGTGTTACGACGAATTGAATCGAATTAATCGTAGGGCACATGTTTGTCCAGTGATTACAACGCCGACTTATGACCCCAAGGTCCTGGGTTCCAAGTCCCGCTGAAGGCCAATGTGTTGTGCACTTGGCTAAGGCAACTTTACCTACCGTCGTGCTTGCTCTCTCCACCCAGGGGCAAAATGGGAAGCTGGTTTGGAATATTGTCCATGATCGCCACCCAAAGGTTATGAGTAATGCCGTGGGCATTTGTAAGGCAGCTGACATATTCTAGTGGGCAGCGGAATAAATGTAAAGCGCTTTGATACAATTTGAAAAGGCGCTATATAAATGGTCGACATTTATTTAATCTAGGCGATACCATTATTTTAATAATTAGTTCTTCCAAGACAAAAATACAGTGTCTCGCCGTTATAAAGAGTGCACCGGTTACTAAAATGAACACTTATCTTCTCATTCCTTTAAACAGTTTTTAAGTTTAAGTAATTTCATGATCCTTATGGCTTAAATACAAGAAGGACCACCACCACCCAGTGAGAAAATCGAACCATCCGTTGACCGCAACGCAGCCAGTTCAAATAGTTCAAATAACGTCAAATACGTACCCAATACTGGGTTCAATTCATTCATATTTCATCATATTTATTCGTACTCACAGATTAAAATACTAAAATCAGCACATAAAATGAAAAAACAATAAATGTAAAAAGGATAGTATTGCAACAACTAATTACCATTTTCAAATTTTACCTTCGTGAGATAAGATTAATAACATTGAGTACCAAAGGTAGCCCAAAAGGCCTCTTATAAGGAGGCTTATTTCAATTGGGGCCCTCAGTGAAAACACAATGGGACAAACTGAGACAAGGCCGGCAAAAAAAAAAAAACCTTACAAATACAAGCAACACAAAAATTAAAATAGTTTAAATACAAGATATTGCACATTTATGTGATTACCTGAAGGCCAACCAAAAAGACATATTAATTTAATAAAATAACACACAGATCACAATTCATCTGCCAATGTTTGTTCACTCAGATGTTTTTTGACTGCCATTTTGAATTGAGAAAACTTTCGTTCTGCTTGATAACCTTTGGTAAGCGGTTCCATTGTTGAATACCAGTATAAAAAAATAATTTCTACTTGGCCATAAGTTCTTGGCAGAAGTAAGGTTGTGTAGGCTACCCCTGGTACTGTATTTATGAACCTGTAACACCTTTTGAATTGCACTTCAGACATTCCGATGACATAATCATTGTATATTTTGAAAACCTGGGTTTATTTTAGTTGAGTTTACCCCTATCCCTCACAGACAACAAACCAATTTTATCCCTTTCTTTTTGACCCCACATGGCTGCGGGGGCCCAATTCTAAGATAAACCTAACATTTTATTTTTTCAATTGTTTTTAAGTCTGTTTTTTAATATTGAGGAAGCCATTGAAAACCAAGGCTAACATGCATAATCAAATGACATAAGAATGTGTGGAACATAGGACTTTAACGTGTTCTGCTATTTAGACCATCCCCGATACCTATACAAAAACTTAACCTAGAACCAGCTTTTTTAAGAAACTTCCCAAGCAACCGTTTTCACCGTTAATGACATCCACATTTACACCAAGGTTTACTTTGCTTCTGATTTGTATTCAAGGTTTACATCACAGTTTGACATTTGAAAGATTTTTACTTTGCGAGTTTTTGTTTAGTACCAAATAACATGCATTCTGTTTTCCCTAAATGGCAAGATAATTTATTATCTATTAACCATTGTCTACATGTCTCATTCTTTACCAATCTTAATAGCAATACTAATCAGAATCTTACCGACCAGCAAGGCGCTGTCATCAGCGTAGAGCAATAGTTTTGCAGTCACACTGCTGGACCTATCATTCAGCATACAAAGAAACAACATTGGACCCAGAATGCTCCCCTGAGGACCCCGCAAGACACAGTGAGCGAATCAGAATCACATTGATTCACATTAACAATTTGTGGTTTCTGTCCATTTAAATAGATTTAAACCAATCCGCTGATGAAACACCCATTGCCTTAAGCTTCTTGCAGAGAATAACATGGTCAACAGTGTCGATGCTTTCTGGAGATCTAACAGAACCATACCTGTGTAATACCATTAGACATTTGATTTTGATGTATCCAGTTTAGATGAATCCGACAATGTCAGTTGAGAACCCCCCTCTAAACCAGATTGAAAATCATATAGAATATTATTTTCTTTCACAAATAAGATTCCAGTTGAATGTACACTGCTTTTCCCAGTATTTTTTTGAGGCTATACGCCATAAATACTCCAGGTCGGGTAAGTACCGACCTCTGACCGACTATTTTTTTTAAATAATGGTCTTACCGTGCCACTTTAAATCCTTGGAACACATTTGATGTAATAGAAACATTCACAATATGTGTTAGTTGATTTTTTAGCAAATCGCACCATCTCTGAGAAATCGTGAAGGAATTCCATCAAGCCCCATGTTCTTTTGTTGGATTGGAGTGAACGCAATTCTTAAATTAAAATCACTCGACACAGAAGACAATTGGAAAACATCATACTTGACGCCCATATTTTTATAATATCCAGAAAAGTTTGAGATCCACCCCAAAATTTCCCCAGAGGTGCAGGCAGTTTTCTGACCACGTGCTAGCAACAGTGGTATAAAAGGTCTTGATATAATTGGCAACAGTTGTTAAAACATTTTTTTCACCATCTATTTCAGGACACACAAGACTACTGCTCTTTGGTTTTGTACTATAACCAAGTGCTTTGAGATGCCTCCATACTTTTTGTGGGTTCGATTTATTTTCTTCAATTTTTTCCCTAAAAAAGCCTGACTTAGCCCTCTTAGATCCTTTGAATTCTATTGCGGATCTTACAATATTCTTTAAAAAGAGCAGGTTGTTTATGTTTTTTTATCTATGAGAAGGTTTCCCTTTCTTTATAGCATCAAGTGATCTCACTGGTCATCCATGGTTTCAGTGTGGGCTTTTCAATCTTCCTTCTTAATTGGAGCAATGGAATCAAATTTTTTTTTTTTTTTTTTTTTATGTTTTGAAAAAATAGTTTTTTAATCCTCCAAGCTCTGTCAACCATCGCTACAATACACATTTGACCAGTTGGCAGATGAAATAGCTGACAGCAGTGCCTCAACAGATATTTTTTTTAGGTCTACTCCTGACGGTGTTGTGACCTTTGATCTGCATTTGACAACTTTACGGGTCCAATATATCAGGAGATGTCATCTGCCATTAGTTATAATTACCAACTTGTGCAAATTCCTGTTCTATTATTGCACCCAATATGATCGGAGCACTAGATTCCTTGTTTTGAGATCTATGGGTTAGTTGAATCCAATTTTGCAAGTCAACATACACAACATGTCAAGATATTTCCTAATATGCCACCACTTTTTTGTGGTGCTAAGACCGGTTATCAAAATTGAACCTGGGCATCTCCAATGAAATTACATTTCAACAGCTGTTTAAGTAATCACATATTTGGGCATACCTTTATCAATGGCCAGTAATGTCAGAGTGTGGACTCTGCATTGTTTCCCTATCCAGCCCTTAGCACAAGTAACACTGCCGGATGTTCACAATCAGAAAACTGTTCCTTTTCTTCAGGATCTGTTCTCATCAATATGTAACCTGAATATAATAACCATGTGTTATGATTAGAATACAAAAAATTACATCGTCCCTCAGACCGCTTGTGGTCGCTGCCATCGCGGTTAGTGAATGATAGGCCTAACATGCCTTTGACCTTGATATGTGCCTTTGACCCTCATAAACAAATGAGGGTTTGCATGTAAACATCCATAAACCAAGTTTTGTTCCAATTGACCTTCAACTTTTCAAATGAGGTCAATTTTACCAGTTTTCAGCTTTTACCTCAATGACCTTGGGACCATGGTATGTTACTTGCCTCCTCACACAACATGAGGGACCCCATGTTGCCCCTATGATTCAAGTTTGGTTCGCATTTGAACATCAACTTTTCAAATAAGGTCAATTTTTACATTTTCCGCCTACTTTACATCTTGACCTCACACATGACCTTTGACTTGGCATGTGACCTTTGACCTTGGCATGTGACCTCATCAAAAATGTGATCCATGTGCACCTGTGATCCAAGTTTGGGTTTTAAATCCATCTAATTCTGAGGATATTACAGGCAAATTTTAACCCTTTTCACAACAGACTCAACAGACCATCAACAACAACAGACTACATTGGACAAAGTGATGCCTTAGGGCAGGCGACACAAAACCCAACCACACTTGCAAATGTTTGCCTAAAGTTATCTTGTAATCTTGCTCTAATTTAAGCTCGCATCATTTGAAAATATTTGGTATGCCCTTTTGCCCAATGGCCGTCAGAATTTTTGTCAATGTTTGTCGTATTGTAAAATTAGATTAGACACAAACTATGATTGTCTGATCCATCATGCCTATAGTCCAAGTCATCAATCTGACCAACAATTCACACCATGAGGAATATTTTATGGTGTGTACACAATGTAAATTTGAGAAGTTCACAGTCTGGCCTATTTATGTTCAAACATCACTGCCATACCCCCACTGTTTTCCGCTTAAGGCCATGACGTACCTATTGGCAGGTGATAACTCATAATAATGAGGGCAATTGGCTCTTCTGTCCCAAATTTATTAATGCATGTATTAATCATGTAAAATATTTTCTACATTTACTTCTAAGGATTTGGAATCACCAAACCACCAGCCGTTGAACCAAAATGAGTGGGGTGCCCCGACCCGTTTGGGTTTTCCTGTACCGGAGTTTTGCCCTAAGTCGGGCCCGGGGTCGTAGCTTATTTTCCATTATTTGCGGGGAGGTCCGGGTCCGGTAATATTTTTTCCTTATTTGCCGGGAGATCCGGTTCGGGGAATGCAGAAACAGGTCGGTCCTATGTTTCCACAGTCCAGGTATTTCAGTAACGGTCCAGGGCACACTTTTCAATCTTGAGATGTAGTGTTTGTTGTGGAGTTTGAAGTTCGAAAACTATGCTTAAAGTATCTTCGTCCGTTTCGGATAATTTGGGCCCTATTTTTTCTCAAATTGGTAAAGTTGACAAAAATTTCATATTGCAACAGCAATAATCAGACTTTGACTCACATGAAATCACCATTTAGTCCATTCTCCCCATCTGTAGCAGTAACAGTGATGACTTCTGAACCCACAACATGTCTTCTGACAAACCGACCGAGTACTCAGTCTCTTCAAATTCAGGGATGCATCATTTACGTCACTGACTGTTATGGCAGCACTGGCTGTATCGCAGCATTGACACCGTCTGACACCTCAATGTTCAGCACAAAATTGTTAGGTGGGATCCCTCCAAAATCAAGTGGCGTTAAGAGAATGTATATTTCTTAAGATTTAGAATTTGGAGGAATATGAATTTTATACTGAGGATATGACCAATTCGAGTAATTGAGGCTATGATATTCCTATTGAGGATATGAACTTCCCTATTGAAGGGATAGAAATTCCTAATTGAGGAATATAAATTCTAATTGAGGATATGAAATTCACTAACTGGGATATAATCCTAATGGCTGATATGATAGTCCAATTGAGGATATGATATTCCTAATTAAGGATATGAATTCCCAATTGGAGGATATGATATTCCTAAGTGAGGATATGAATATTCCCAATTGAGGAGATGAATTCCTAATTAAGGATATTAATTTCCTAATTGAAGGATATGATATCCTATATTGAGGATATGATATTCCCAATTGAGGATAATTATATTCCCAATTGAGGAATATATTCCTAATTGAGGATATGAATTCCCTATTGAGGATAATATTCCTAATTGAGCGATCTGATTTCCTATTGGAGGAAATATGAAATTCCTTAATTGAGGATTGGATGATATCACAGGAGCGCACTCTCCCCTTAGTTTTTTGATTGTCCGGCTTTTGTTATCCATTCCTTTTAACAAATTACTTGTAAGAGTACACATCGTCCCTTATTTTGACCACTATATATTTACTTTCTTCCTTTGCCAACTTGATGTTGAAATGCACGGCTTTGTTGTGATGCAGTAAACGGCCAACAAAGTTAAAGGATGCCAGTGGGTGCCGTCACGCAATTTTACTGCCATTCTCGCAGTTTACGCTGACGTACTCAACTTACCTGCAGTGACGCAATGACATGTAGTAATTGATTAGGAGTTCATCAGAAGTACGAACAGACCTGAAAGAGACATGAGACTTCCAGAAGAGCGCCCCCATTTTTTCTTCCTCCCACCCGGTTTTTTAAATATTTGGGATGCTAACCAATTGTATTACATCCCCCCTGAAGTGAATAATCCGAATATGCCGTCTTCATGTACTACATTATAATTAGTTTTCTGTCGTGCACGACAGAAAGTCAAAGCATGGTTTTCTATGGGGAACGATTATGATAGCAGGCAAGTTCAAAACAATGTTAATCGGTTTTTCTTTTGCACCTGTTTGTTCCAATAAACCTTTGAAACGTTCTGGGAAGGTGGTCTACAACCGACCAGTAAATTTGGGGAGGAAATTTTCCTAAAAAAATCTCCTCCTGTCACTTTAAGTGGGAGCAATGCAAATGCCACATGCCCATAATCCCTACCCCTGCAACCTGAACAATTCCTGTTTAAGTGACTTCATCTGTGACAATCTCACTGTCCCCACTTTTCCCGTCAAAATCAGTAAACTGAACATTTTATCGGATGAGTTACATCCAGACACAGTGCAACATCATCAACACGGTTTGACCAAGGCATCGTCTCTGTAATGTGTGGCGGTGTAGTCTCCATCCACAATCTTGCGAGTTGTCGTTTTGGTCCAGAAATA
>JAMKCH010038903.1:0-14428 GCA_023653785.1 Ophioderma brevispina | reverse complement strand
CTCCTTATGTATTAACCCTTTACTCACTGACCCCATTTCAATTCAAACTTGTGCTGATACACCAAAGCAAGGATCTCATTATTACACCGATGACAGTTTTAACACCTTAACAACATCCATTAACGACTCGTTCTCAATAATCCACTTCAACTGCCGCAGCATCACAAATCACCTCGAAGAAATCACCAACTACTTGAGCTATCTCAATCACACTTTGTGAGAGGGCGTCCTACGAAATAAACACGCCATTCAAAAGTGCTCCCAAAACTGTCTAAAATATCAGTTTATACGACTATTTGAGCGACTCTAATGTTCTTATATTGATTGTGAGTACTTTGTGACTGTATGAACTTCATATGATCTGATCGGCATTAATCTTTGCATAAAACGTCATTCTTCATATCACCATCGCTTGAACTGTACGCTAACTTTGACTTGTATGAGTATCATATATACATACATTGAACACTAACTATTTGCGTGTATTGCCCAGTCAACTCCAATGTGTGATCCACATTATTATATTTGAAACCAGTCAAGCAAAGTCCTACATTATTAGATGGCAAAGTGTCACGATTGCAATGAAAATAAACATTGTGTATGCGTGCGCACCTTTTGGGCTTGTACTTTTACAATTTGCGCTCCAGTATAAGAGGGTCGTCGAGTGCCAAATTGTGTAAACACGTATTTCAATACGGAATAAATCGCAAACTCATCGTAGTGGGCAGTTCACACTCCATAGAAAAACGTTTTACACAATTTGGCACTCGTCAGTGGTGGAAATAGCCTATTGTATAGTACTGTAGCTGTATGTGATGCCCTTCGCACCTCGATCACGTCAGTAGACCACCCAACAAACACAAAAATGTTTTGTGAACGTTCTAAAAATGTTTCGAAAAATGTTATGAAAATGTTTGTTAACAATGTTTAAAAAACATCAAAATGTATGGTTGGGACTTGATTAGGAAAATATTTTTGCAAAACATTATCTTCAGATGTTACCAAGATATTTTAAAAACATTTTATCAAACATGCATGTAATTAATTAAATAAAGTTAATTATCGTGAGAAAAAAATAACATCTTCTTTGCTGTTACTCAGTATCTGTTAGTATATGTCCCAAAGAATGTTTAAAACATGTTACATACTAGGAACAAATTTCATCACTTTCCTTGATAGTGTGGGTCGTTATGTCAATGAAACAGTTCCCGTAGGATTTTGGTGCTAAAGTTGATTTTCTTTTTTTTTTTTTTTTTTTTTTTTAGATGGCAAAGTGTCACGATTGCAATGAAAATAAACATTGTGTATGCGTGCGCACCTTTTGGGCTTGTACTTTTACAATTTGCGCTCCAGTATAAGAGGGTCGTCGAGTGCCAAATTGTGTAAACACGTATTTCAATACGGAATAAATCGCAAACTCATCGTAGTGGGCAGTTCACACTCCATAGAAAAACGTTTTACACAATTTGGCACTCGTCAGTGGTGGAAATAGCCTATTGTATAGTACTGTAGCTGTATGTGATGCCCTTCGCACCTCGATCACGTCAGTAGACCACCCAACAAACACAAAAATGTTTTGTGAACGTTCTAAAAATGTTTCGAAAAATGTTATGAAAATGTTTGTTAACAATGTTTAAAAAACATCACAATGTATGGTTGGGACTTGATTAGGAAAATATTTTTGCAAAACATTATCTTCAGATGTTACCAAAATATTTTAAAAACATTTTATCAAACATGCATGTAATTAATTAAATAAAGTTAATTATCGTGAGAAAAAAATAACATCTTCTTTGCTGTTACTCAGTATCTGTTAGTATATGTCCCAAGGAATGTTTAAAACATGTTACATACTAGGAACAAATTTCATCACTTTCCTTGTCGGGAATCGAACCTTGTCCTTTTGAGTCGGAGTCCACTGCAGTATCCATTAAGCCATGGCGACTTACCTACCTTGTACTGTTATTTTAAATATATAAAGCATCCGTTTTTGGTATTTCTTTTGCTAAAAGCAAACTTTCAATATATTTGGTATATAACCAAGATGTTATTATTGTTTTTGTTGCTGTTATTTTTTTAAAGTATTTTAGTGTGCCTGCGGGTTAGACATGCATATATATACACGTGCATAATGATATTTTATCAAAGGTTTGCATAACATGATAAAAATGTTTTCCTAACTTCATAAGATATGTTTGCCTAACATCATAAAAACGTTTGCCTAATATCATAAAATCGTTTGCCTAACATCATAAAAATGTTTTCCTAACTTCATATAATATGTTTGCCTAACACCATAAAAAATGGTTGCCTATTATCATAAAAACGTTTGCCTAACATCATAAAAATGTTTGGAAAACATTTTGAAAACATTATCATCAAAAGTTATTATTAAAACATGTTCATAAGGTGATATCCAGTGTATGCTCATCCATGCGTATAGGCGTGCGTTCGAGCCCTGTGAGATTCAGCTATCTTGTAATTTCCCTGAACAAGAAATTAACCGCTTAGTTGTCTCGATTTACCCATGCGATAATTGGGAAGCTGATCCCGGCTGCGATGGTTATCTCGATGTATGTTTGCTGATAAGGGAAAGCGCTGATCCAGATCTGCTGCATCCCTTGAAATGATGCTAAATGGTTTATGGTATGGTTGGGCCACAGTGATCAGCGACCATTTGTGAAAGCGCTTAGAGGCCAATAGCATAAGGCGCTATATAAATCTCTGCTATTATTATTATTATTATATCCATACAATGTACGGTTTCAATGTTTTTAAAACAATATCAATATCATATTTAATAACATTTACAAAATATTTCAAAAACATCAAGATAAAAACAACATCTTGGTAACATTTTTAAAACGTTTTGAAAACATAGGAAAACATGTCAGCAGAAAATCATTTCAGCAGCATCTCTAAAACAGTTACTGTATCTGAGAGTAAAATGTTCGGATAATATCTCTATAACAAAAGCTTACGATATTTTGTAGTAATGTTTGAGAAACGTTGTCTTAATGTTTGATAAAAAGTTACATATTAATTGGCAATTTGTTTTCGAAAATCATTTTAAGCAAACATTTTTAAAACATCGTAAAAACATTGTAAAACTTTTGATAATATTTCACAAACAGTATCAAACAATGTTTTCGTAAAATATTAATCCAACCTTTGAAAAATGTTATGAAAACGTTATGTGTTTGCGGGGCAGGTGCTAAGTTGTTTTTGTAAACATTGGCGGCGCATCATCTATTGTCCATTAACGTGGCGTAGCGTGGCTGAGGTGAGATCACTGACCTCTACACATGGATAGCGGGCTACCGCACCGTTGAATAGTCGCCGATTGAAACCACAGGAAGTTGTATTTTGCCCTTCTTAATATGGCTTCACTTTATTGTCAAAGTTAAAGGAATTTGTATAATAATTAGAACATCTGTGTGGAATATGTGCACCAGCAGGTGTATGCATTATTTCCCGCCACATTGACAAAAAACAACTTCCTGTTGTTTCAATCGGCGACTCAGACCCGCTATCACTGATCTCTATACAATGGATTGGCTACGCAACAGTAATTGTACAGGGTGTATAAAAAACGCAACAAACCTTCTCCCCAATTTTTGTGGTAATTGTGTAAAATTACATCAAAATAATTAATGCCATTGTAGAGCCACATATCTCCTCTTTCCGACGATAGGTAATTTGTTCATGTGCGGTCATGGGTAACAGAGTAATCATTGTTTTTGCACAATGGGACAAAGTGAGTTTGGGACCAAGTTTCATGTAATGCTATAAACACAAATCCTATTCAATTTTCCCTCTCTTCTCACTTCAGTCATGCAAGTAAATGGGATTTGTATTGAAACTTAGTCCCAAATTGACTTTGTCCCATTGTGCAAAAACAATGATTAATCAGTTATCCATGACCGCACATGAATAAATTACTTATCATTGGAAAGAGGGGATTTGTGGCTTTAAGATGGCTTTAGTTAATTTTAGAATAATTTTACACACTTACCACAAAAATTGGGAAGAAATTTTGTTGCGTTTTTATTAATACGCCCTGTATAGTAGATATCATTGAAGCAGCCGCCGGAAATCTTGGTCTACCAGTACAATAGCATTCTAGAGACATCTGTTTAACAGAAGTTGTATCTCGAGTGCCTGTTTTAGGGACATGCCATCCCATACGCACACAACTTCAAATACATTGAGCTCACTGAATTGGCTTGATTGTGTACTCTGTTATGTCGATTATCCAATTTCCAATTTCTTGCATTTACCATATTTTCTTGGCCTACATATCAGTCTTAAGGCCCCATTTCGTTGCGTACCGGTCGATAGCACACAACATCACCGACCACATTTACCTTTATGTCTTATAACATTATAGCTGCATCAATGAGATTCACTTCTTGTAATTCCTTATCTTATCTTATCTTGTCATGTCCCTTTCTTCTGGTCTTTTTTCTTGTCTTCTTCTTGTCCCGTTCTTGTCCTGTCTCCTCCCTGTTGGCTTATAAAAAGTTCCACTCCCATTGGGTGGCGTCAACCTTAAAGATCATGTGATCTTAATGGCCTCTCCCACACCCATCTTCCTCTCTTATAATAACTTTTCTAGTAAGTTATATCACCATTAAGGGTTTCCTCCGCAAACGTAAAGGAGAACCCGTACTAGAATAACTCATACAATATACTCTATAAAATAATTTATTGACCACATATCGATTGGTTTCAATCGAAAAAAACTGAAATTAATACTACCATAACATGAATAAAACCATCTAGTCTGACCATGCTCTATTAAAAATTCGCGCTATTGTAACGTGTTACGCGATAACGGTCGGCACGTTTGCGTCCAATACATGCCATAGGCAATGCACATTATGAAAGCGTCCCGTGAGAAGGTGTATGACGCTACTGTGCCTTCCATATCGCTAACACTCACATATCCCATAATGGCCTAGCGCGAATTGTCACAATAGCGCATGTTCAACAAAATGTTTTATTACTTTATGGTTAGTATAAGTCCGTTTTTCCACCATAAACCACTCGATATGTGGTCAACAATTATTTTTATGCGGTATATGTACAATTTATTCATTTCTTAGTACGGTTCTTCCTTTCAATACAGTTAACTAGTACGTCGTTTCAGGTAATATAATAAATTGATAGTATATGGCTTCATTATTATAATTGGTTAATAATTTTTTTTTTTGTCAATCTGCCTTTGATCTCTCTTATACCGTGTGAGTCAATAAAATAATTAGGAAAGAATTTTTCTTCAAAATGTTGTTACACGTTTATTTTGCTTGAATGTTTGCTTTGGTTGTTTACAGGGCAGGCTATCAGAGATGTTATTTTGGGTCCTTTCAGACTTTTGGGTTTCACAACCTTGTCAATTTTGCGGAGAGACCTCCAAATTCAGTTTGGCCGATTTAGCCATACAATGAGGAGAAACTGACACCGACTATGACAGTGTGTCCCAAAAAAACCGCAACACTTGTGACGGTCTCCCATAAGTTTTTAAACTAAAAGCATACGACTCTTCGTATTTGTTATAA
Organism: Ophioderma brevispina; assembly: GCA_023653785.1. Classification (NCBI taxonomy): domain Eukaryota; kingdom Metazoa; phylum Echinodermata; class Ophiuroidea; order Amphilepidida; family Ophiodermatidae; genus Ophioderma; species Ophioderma brevispina. The sequence goes on along the minus strand of JAMKCH010038903.1, from coordinate 8,867 downwards.
GGTAAGAAGAGACTGTTAGGAACTCTTCTACATGTAAACGAGTGAAAATTTCACTCGCCCAAAAGAGTGAAACTCTTGTAAATGAGTGGTTTGTACTTACAAAGATCACATTTCACTCAAGAAGAGTGAACATCACTCCGAAAAGAGTGGATTTCCACTCAAGTTCGTGTTGTCCCTCGTTTCACTCCTCAAAAGTATTGTCCTTCGTTTAACTCCTCAGGCGAGTGGAAATCCACTCTTTTGGATGATGTTTCAATCTTTTTGAGTGGAAATTTGCCTTTTTAAGTATAGCCACTCATTTTTGAGTGGTTTAAAAGAGTTCACTCTTTTGGGGAGTGAAATTTCCAATCGTTTACATTGAGAGAGAAACTTCCTGAAAATTTCATAACGATAGAGTCAATAGTTTTTATGATATGACACAGCAATCAGTAACCTGCAGTATCCATTTTACCAAATTGAGGCACAGTTAAAGTGCAAATGCAGCACTGTTGTAGAGTGCTGAACAGCCAATATGAATCCAAGTCTACCCACCATTTTACTGTGGTTTTGTATTTAATAACTAACTGGTGCTGCCAAATGGATATAACATATCAATGTTTCCATGGTAATAACAGCATTAACAAACGCTTACATTTATAGACCTTGAAAGATTGAAATTTGGAATACATATCAACAAAACACCTCATATTGTCCAAATTAGCACCACATTGGATAAGAGCTAATCAATCATCATAGTTTGTGCAGCAAAACAGAAGAGGTTATCTTAACGCAAAATTGAAACACAATGAATGACAGAAGAAAATTATATTGTTATTGAGCTTAAGTTAAAAAATCTTAATGAACCTTTCATAAGGAATGTAAAAGCAAGGTGGCAACCTAACGCATGTAATTTTACCTAAAGGTCTGTGACGATTAGTCATAGTTTTATCTTATATCATTTTGAAATGTATTTTTTTATCACCCAATAAATTAATCTTTATTCATTATCAGTTGAATGGTAATTATGTAAATGCAGTATTTGATCAGTAGATGTTGTTCTGCAAGAAATATGGGCAATTAAATATTCATTGTAAATTTGCTATTCGTTCTTCAGTGCCACCCCTAATACCCAGCACCTATTGTGGCAACAATGGGGTCTGGGGGTTACTTCATCCTGGGATCAATCGTTAAAAAACTAGTGACTTATCGTTATGAGATTTTCAGGGATATTAGCGAACCCAGTCCCTTCTTACCTTGCAACAAATAACAAATGGTACATGCTTAGTTAAAAATATGGCGCCCCTGGGTACAAAGTGTTTGCGTTTTTTGGGAACACACGGTATACCATAACACATTATAGTAAAGGAAAATTCACACAATCGCAATTTCAGATGGTATCGATTTCTTCTCGACACAAAAACATATCATTGGGAATAAAATGGTCTATTGTATAACGTAATTATAAGTAAACCACCTTCAACAAATTAAATTACCATTGTTCAATTCAATAAAGAGTCAGTTATTGAAATCCTCCATATCAATATCATCAGGTGATGAACATACTGAAACTGCTCAGAGATTTTTGTAGTAATTATTTTGCACAATATAGTACACTAAGGGGGACATAATTGCAGAGAACTAAAATCTGGAGGTTTCGGTAAATTAAATTGCGAATTGAAAACATTAAAATTCAATATAGCACTGTTTTTTTCAGCGGAATACAAAACCTTATATGGTTTCACTTTAGCTCCCAAGTTTAGTTGTAGGTTAAAAACCATGAAATCTTGCTGAACAAAAGAAACTGCGGTCTTACACCAGACATCTTGACTTTTATTTGGAAATTGAACATTATTTCACTCAGCATTTTCTTTTGTAATCTCCGGGATATTATTTTTATTAATCCTTCAATTATTCTCTACCTTCTATTATTTAACAATAATTTGCGTGTTAAATGTTTTTACTCAAATCACTGCGAGCGACCATGCGTACTCTGTTGTAAACGATGCATCTTGTTTGGGTCAAAAATCGGGCCCAACAGGATTTTTAAGTCTCTCAGCAAAAATAGGCATAACGTCTCCTCGACCAGTCAAATGACACCAATAAAGTTTTCTGATGAAAGCTGGATATCCGTCTTATAAACAAAGCACACATTGGAGCAAAATAGTTCTTAAACTATTTTATTTTTTTTATTCTGAATGTAGGTTTTTTTTACTCAAACTTGTATATCGATGGTTTATTATTATTATGTATTTCTATATGAATTGACTTCACGGAAGATGTGGTGCGAATAAAAACTGAACGATTCCGATATCCACATGGCTGTTTTAAAAGCAATTCAGGAAGATATCGATGAAATGCCGAGACAGGGGAAAAAAGATTGCTAAGAAAATTACTATTGTTCTGGCGTGACGTCAGCACAGGGCAATAGGCCACTTTTTACAATAGCGGACACTTTTCTAGGCAAATGTTTCCTTGCTATGAAACATCGGGAGAATAGTAGCAATAATTTTATGGTCATGTGATCGATGTCCACACAATCAATTCTTAGAATATTTTGTGCGTATATAATATAGCGTGACGACACGAGAGAAGAACACGTCGGTTTCATATGAAAGTGAATAGTCACATGGATTCGGTCCTTGGTAGATCTGTATGTAGCGCAATCCTGGAATTAATAGTTTGAACACTGTAAAAAATTTTCGGAAAAATGCTCCACCCCCCACACGTCTCCCTCATCCAGTGTCTGATTAAGGTATGGTCACCAACAGGACTCCTTCCCAGCTTCGCACTACATTTCTAAAACTCATTAACTCTGAGTAAATTCAATTCGGTTAGGTGATTACGAAAAAATGAAACTCTATTGGTAACATTGAAAGTCATTTACTTTTACTGCACCGTGTCTCCTAAGCTGCGTGTACGCGCAATTCAAACATCTAAACCACAGCTACAGTTATCTTATCGAAGTCCTTGCGCTTTTTATGGAACACCAGCAAACAATCACTAATTGCCACCTATTGTATTTCATCAATCATCATTTCGATATTGTGTTATCAGCAATTGTTTTGCTATCTATAACATATTACTTGACACCTGCCATGTGACTTCTCAATGCATTTTGACAATCTCTTGGCAGTTGGCGATGAAGTCCGATCCGTACAATCGTTCTTTTAATTGATTTCAGATTGTTACGTCCGACTTATTGTGATTGTTGTTTCTCTTTTCCCTCGTTGAAATTTTTAATTGGTCAGCATGATTAACTCGCCGTTGAATAACTTGTTTGACGTGCTTTACCTAATCGCGTACGCAAGACTTCTTCTTGAAGCTGGTGAATGTGTTGTCTGGGTGCTTGCACTTGTCTTGTGTTATATCTCTTCAATTAAGATACCGACATTGAGGGATTCACCTTGTACCAAGAGCTCTACCAAGTAACCATAATACGCTTCCCGTGTTTCGGATTCACATGGGGAATCGTTTCGGTTTTCGTATATATTACGATACAGGACCAAAAAGTACGCTTAGCCTAAAGTGAGTTAAGTGACAAACCAGCTTGACTATCTTGACGTTCCGTCTTGCACGCAGGACTAACCAAGTTAGGTACGGCCATTAGTCACGTATGCATGACTTTTAACCTTGGCTAGTATGGTTGACAACGGTACGACTGACTTTAGTACAATGGCGCTTATTATGAACAATGTAAGGTTTTTTTAGTCATGCCCAAGTTGAAGCAATCATGTATGCGTCCTAATCAAACTTGTCATTTTGTCAAGCTATCCAATCAGTTTTTAGGTAGTCTTGAATAGTTTAAGATACGTACTAGACTAGACTAACGGATGTTATCATTTGCATGACTAACCTCCATGGTTTTACGTTAATCCTTTATCTTCATGACTAGTGTTAATTTTTTGCCAACATTCGCAACGGTATGAGTACATGTGATCTCGAGTATAAAGCAGTCCCGATCTGATATTGGTTAAAGAATAAAGAAAATGAAAATAAAGCTGAACTTTTTGTTTGCTGTTTTTTTCTCAAAAAATCACCAAGGAGAGCAGAAAATGAATCAGATGCGTCGTCTCCGTTTTCCAGGGTGAAACGTTATTTTATTTTCTACCTTTATTTAGAAACCAAAACACAAACACCAGAATGCTACGTCTGGTCATCTTGGCCGCCGCGTGTTGGTTTGTGGTGTTTTTACGAAACCCAGAAATGATATAACAATCTAACAGTGGTTTCATTTTTTTATGTTTTGTCTGTTTACTTATTTGTTTGTTTGTACGTGCTGCGCGCGCGGGTGTTTTTGAGTGTATTTGGTGTTATTATGCGTGTGTGTATGTGTGTATGTATGTGTGTTTTGTGCGTGTGTGTGTGTTGTAGTTATGTATGTAGTGTGTAGGTATCAGGTTGGCCACAAAAAGTATCTCGGCATGTTTTTTCGATAGGTATTGTGAAAAGTCGATAATTTTGAAAGTTTCACCAATATAAATTTGGTTTTGCCCTAGTTTGATCTTTAATTTAACCTGTCACTTGTGGAAAAGCGTGCAAAAATGGCTGAGTTTGAGTTAGAATGCCCGAAAGACGTCAAACCACCAAACCAAAGAGGTAGCCATTTTGTAGTTCAATGGGCATTGCACCAGTGTTGCGACATGACACTGACACGCGGGCCAAAATCATCATTGCTATAGTAGATTCAACCCATCGTGTCACCGTAGGAAAAAGTGTTGGACAGCGTCGATTAGTTAGAGAGGAAGCAAATTATGTGGCCAGATTCAGCTGTTTCATGAACGAACTAAGAAAATCTGGCACAGAGAGTGCAAGACTTTTTTATCCAAAACACGGGCGCTCAAAAGTCACTTACATTCAAAATCTGTTACATGGAATACCAATGAAGTAAATACGATTAGTCATAAATGTTTTGAGAGTTAAAGAAGATATTAATGCGTTTACATTGACTTGAATGCTTTCATTAAGCATAGGATTGATTTCTTTTCTTTGCTATCGGATTACATGTTTCAATAGATTTAGCGTGGAATTTTTAATTCCATTAACTTTCACATGCCCCTCATTCAATGCTCATATCTTCGAAAAAGGTACTAATATTAAGATTTCAAAAGTTTCCCCCGTGGAGACTCCATACATAATCCATAGGGTGACTGTTCCATCCCCGGCCATGTGGAGCCTAGGCCTTTGTTGCCATCACAAAACATATTGGGCTGTTAATGAGAGAAGGACTTGTCAAACCCGCTTTGTGCTAATATCTTATTCAAGTTTTTGGCCCACTTTTTCATGGCAAAACAAAAACTTAGTTATTTTATGTGTGCTTGAAAAAAAATGCCATTGTTTTCTCCCAGTTCTGCGGATAAAGATGATATTTTGGTAGTGTCAAAGGTAATTTATCTTCAAATAAAAAATTTTACGGAAACATTTGCTGGTGATTTTTTCATCCTGATACCAAATGAAACATCTTAGAATGTGAAACAATGTATTTATGTCAACATTTATTTACTGCTACATTACTATACTTGTATGAGTACCATAAACGTTTCTACTCGTAGGCCATGTGTTCCTCTTACCTCTCACGGTGAAGGGACAGACCAAAAAACATTTAAGGAGGCCTCACGTATTTTGAAATCTACTGTAGAGTGACACTATGATTATTTGAATCTACTAGAAAGCTTACTCGCTCATTCAGTCCCAAACCATCTTTGTATAGAAATCAATACACACAGATCTTGAATGAAAAGGCTCGCCAGATGGGGGGTCCTCCGAGTCTCTATATATATTTTTCTATATCACTTTCCTCGGGTTGTATGTTGCTCGATCCTCGCGTGCATTTGATTGATTTTCGCTTCGTCAATAGTTTCTGCTAGATCGTGCGATATAGCCCACCCCTTCTAAATATATAATAATTACGGCCGCTTGAAGGTAAACTCTGAAGTAAAGACAGAAATACTTAGCTATCGTTTCTCCGGTATCTACGTAAACACAGTCCCCTCTGTGGTCCAGTGGTTAATCCTCAAACCTATAAGCGAGAGGAACGGGTTCGAGCCGTGTATTTTTTTTCGTCTTTATTTAATTCAATTCTCGCCAGTGTTCTCCGAGTCTCTATATCATATTTTAACTTTCAAAATTATCGGATTTGGCACAATACGGGATTCGCAAACATACTTTTGTGCCATCCTGTATGTTTGAAAAACAAAACGTTTGAGTGTTTTTTCTGATATTTAAGTGTTTTTTTCCCTGTGACATTTCTCACTAGATTTCTTGTCCTATCACGGAAGTGCATCTTAGTATTGAGGTTTATCAATAAAATTTTTAGAAAAGATTTAATTTTTGGTAGTTTAGTACATAGGCCTGTGGCGCAATACACTTGGCTAAATGAGTTCAGTTTTAGTTAGAATGACTAAAAAGTGACTTTTTTAGGTAAAAAATAAATCTAATAGGTTAAAAAAGTGTCCAATGAATAACTAAATTCTTTACTAATATATCAAAATTAAAAGTGTTTTTTCTTATAGATTAGTACAAGTGACTGGTTTAAAGAAGTTTTTAAAGTAATAAAAAAAAACAATGTACCATCTGTAAACTACACGTATGTGTGTTTTGTAATATATATATCTATATGCTGTGTGTTGTGTGTGTTTTATATTGTACGTGTATATGTATGTGTCGCGTGTTTGTGTTTGTGGTGTGTTTGATCTGTGTGTGTTGATGTTTTCTGTTTTAGCTTTGTAATGAACTGATATCGAAAATGTCAAGCTGTCAAGCATTTGCAACACCATACACCATCATGTTATAATAACTTTGCCACTCTAGACTCATATTTTATTTCAAATACTGCAACTGGTTTGACATTTCAAATACATTTTAGAAGGTGTACTTAATTTGGGTTTGGTGACAATTAGCGACCCTGGGTCATTGACTTTCATCAGCCTTTTAACGGAAAACTGCATAATTCCTGTAGTTTTTCCGTACAAGTCTGATGAATCATCAGGGTCCCACTAGTGACCCAGGGTCGCCAATTGGTCACAACCCACATTAAAGTCTGACTCAGGGATTTCGAAATATTATTTTTTGTGTAATACTAAAAATAGTCCACTTAACTAAAGATAGTACCTAAAATGCACAATTCCGAAATTTGAGATGAATCTGATTTTTCGTTTTGATGCAGTAAACATTTATGTTGTACTATTACGGTCCATATGATAACTGTTGTATACCAAAAATTCCGTCCGGAATTTTAAAGCAAAGTTGTGATTTTCTATATGAAGGGAATTCGATTTAGGCTTAGCCAAATTTCACACATTGAATTAGTATATGGACAATCCCAGTATTTCATGCAAAAAAAACACGATTTTTATTTTGGAAATTGAGGGCGCCCTACTCAGGAAATCTTCTGAGTCGGCCTTTAATTTTACTCTACAGCTGACAGGGTTCCGCCTGCTATCCCACTACCAACTTGTCCCGAGTACCGTCCTGGCCAGGTCAATTTTTCCCTTGGGACATCGATCCATCTATCTGCACTCATCTATTTTATTCACATGTCGCCAAAATGCAAATGGTGTTCTTGCACCGTATGAGTGGAACGACGAGTCTACAGATTGGTCCAAAGGTATGTACGTCAGCACTTCACTGACTTGAAGATGCGGAACCCCTCCTTGAAGTGTCTTCTGGCTGTTGGTGGATGGACACTGGGTCGCTGGGTTCACGAGGTTGTAGCAACTGTTGAAGTCCTCGTAAGAAGTTTCAATCGATCATTCCATTGATTATTTGAGAACGTGGAAGTTCGATGGTTTGGATCTTGAATGGGAATATCCTGGTGATAACGTACGAACTGATGATCCAATGAAGAGACCAGAGAACAGGCAGCTTTTCACCATATTTGTATCAGTAAGTAATAATAAAATATAATAGAGTTAAATTCTTCTAATAATACTTTTAAGAAAAGATAACAAAGGTTATGAAAATAAAAAGAGTCAGGATAAGTGATTTATACTTCGCCATCAATGGGAATGTGTAAATTCGCAGCTCGTGGTTCCCGTTTGGTGACGTTCCGTATAAAAGTATGATTCTGTATTCGTTAGAGGTCTGCCAGCATATTCGTATCGTCAAAATGATCGATTCATAAGGTAAAGGATAAGCTTGCTGAACCTGGAAGTGAGGAAATTTGCAAGAGAGTCAGTGTCAAGCGTTTTTAAAAATAAAGAGAGGAAAGTGTAAAGTGGGATCCAAATTGTGGCTTGAAAGATCAGATTTCCACGATTAAAGTACCGTCTTAACACTTAAGTGACCGGGGGTCCTAGGGACCCTCACAATTTGTTTTCGAGCTGGACGCTTTACGCGTGGGATTTTTGCGCGAAATTTTTTGTAATTATTCTGACTTTTAAATGCGCTTCTTTTCCAACCAAAATAATTCAAAATCGGACAAGGCCATTAAGAGTTAAGTAGTGGGGGTCCCATGGAACCCCCTGGGGCACTACGGAAGTATTGAGAATATTTTGCAAAATAAAATAGAAACGAGGGAACCAAAGCAAAGTGTACGTAAACAATTATAGTAACATAAAAATACTTAACCCTTTAGTGCTGAAACAAACACAATTTCATCATGGACGTTGCCAAACCGTTACGTACAAACTCTATGGGAAAAATGTACGGGCTATTTTCCAACACCCGTAAAAAATACAGGATTCCCTAAAACTGCTGATTTTGTGTTAATATAAGTAATTGGTGTCTTCTAGAATAGATATCAACATAAAAGTAAGTTTTCAAAATTGGTTGATGTAAGCGCAAGGCTCATTGGATTTTCCGTATTTGTCCAATTTTCGCGTGTTTGAAAAACAATGTTTTAACCCTAATTTGCACCCAAAATAACAAATCTAATTTTTATTGCTGATTTG
>JAMKCH010038902.1:0-13698 GCA_023653785.1 Ophioderma brevispina | reverse complement strand
AAAGTTCTCATTAACCAGGATTTGCCTATCTAGTCCTCTGTATTTTGCCTCCTTTAATCGGCGTGTCTCTTGCCTCGTCCCCATAACTCCACCAATAACGTCGCGTAATACATCACCTTTCAATGTGTTCCCACTTGTCGATACAACCTTGCACAATCTTACAGGGACACCCCATTAGCCTACATACCAGTCTGGCAACTGTCACACTCTTGGGCAATTATTGCAGGGTAAAACTCTAAAACAACGTCTGCAGCAGGTTTGCACATTCATCCACTTGATGATCAATACCTTCAGGAATTACAATCTATCCATGACCATTGGGCTTGAAGTGTCTGGAAGGCTTCTACGGCACATATAGTTTTGCCCCATCTGCATGAAGGGTAATAGCAGTCCTCACATAGACTAAGCAGGTCGATTTCAATTTTGTCTTCTTTGCTCTAACAATTAGTAACCGCAAGTTGTTTCCATCTTTGATGGTGACCTAGCTACATACTAAAAACATGAACTCTTTAATTTTCAAAGAAATTTTTTAATTTCAAATATTCTATTAAAAGAGAGAGATAGAGTGGGGGGGGATAGTATAAAGGCTAGATGTCACTTGTAGAGAATTGTGCATTTGGCCTCGAGGAATTACCAGCTCTAAAAAAACTCGCAAGAGAGACCGACACACCCCGTTTTTCTGCACACCATACTCAACCCCAAGTTTGAATCATTGAAACTGATCCTCAGCTGGCTGTCAACAATTAATTTGCTTCCATTGTTTATAATTGTGGAACTCAAGACAAGGTACATCAAGGGCATGCATTCAGATACAGTAATTGATGTGACTCTGGCAGCGCATTTGCTGCCAAAGGCAATGTTCTGGATAAAAGCTCCTCAAATCCCACATTTACAACACTTCAAAAGTTCACAATTTAGTGAACTAGACACCCATCAAGAACGTGAACAACTTGGCCAGCTTCCTCATTGAAGAACTGTCTGCCCCTTCATGCATAGATGCTTTTCCACCATTGTCTGTGGTTTCTGTTCCAACCACAGGTAGTGTCCTGGAATTCCTTCCAGGTAGCCCACTTCTGCAAAGAACATTAGATCGGCTGATTCTAGTTATCCATCTGTTGAAAAATCATCGCAGAAGTCAAGCTCCAGGTGGAGATGCTCCTCACGTTCAATACCAATAGATGTTTACTTGGTTGATGCAATCCTTTCTTCCACAATGCAACTCTCTTCAGCTCCTTAGAGTCTGTTTCAAAGGGTTGGATTTGCTTAAGAAACTCTCTCTGGATTTAAGGTGGGTGGCAGCTTGGTCTCTGTCCAGACATAGGGTTGCTTCACATTAGATACTGGACAGCTACTGCCCTCTTGCATGCTAGTTACACTATGACAGATGTCTGATGGGGCAATTCCTTCTAAAATGTATACGTCTCCATTGGTGTTGGAAACCGAAGACATCTTATGAACAAAAAAGCCGCAGGAGGTCATTTATAATGCTGAGTCAAGTTAGTTGCAGGGGTTGATCTTCATACCGGGCCATTTGTTGCTCCAATTTGCGACCAAAGATTTTCCGTTTTTCTGTGTTGCTGTTCCACAACAAAGGTAGTGTCCTGATCGGCTTCCAGGTAGCCTCAACTCTGCAAGGGAACCCTTAGATCGGCCACTTCTGGTTCTCAATCTGTGGAGCATCGCCATTCAGCCCATGGGGGAGTCAGCTCCAGGTGGAAGATTCTCGCCAGGTTCAATACCAGTAGATATTACTCCCTTAAACAGCTTAGAGACTGATCAAGAGGTTGGGGCTTTTGCGCAAGAAACTCTGTCTGATTTAAGACGGATGGCGCCAGTGTTCTCTGTCGGACAACGTTGTGCTTCAATTAGATACTGGGCAGCTACGCTCTTGCATGCTCGCTACATTACTGTTGGAGCACATTCCTGCTAGGATGTATACGTTCTACGTTGATGTTATTGAGTGAGCTACTTTAATCTTCGTCTTCTTTGCGTGGGTCTATAAGAAAGAGTGCGGTACCAAATCCTAGGTTAGGAGGGTTTATCGCAGTGCTCCAGGGGTGTTCCCGACCAGGTTACTTTAAGCGACGTTGGCTCCAGGTTGGCGTAGAGGGAAGCACCACACCCGTGTCTTGGACGGATTTGCACGTAGGTGGTTCCTCGTAGTTAATTAGGAGTTCATCCAAAGCTTTGGAGAGTTCTCTCTTCAGTGTGAAGTCTGATCTTGTACGATAATTCCAAGATCGTCTGCATAGATAAAAAAACGACAGGTTCCTGCACTCAGGTTGGTCGTTGGTATAGATGTGAACAGGATAGGTGCGAACACACTCCATTGTGATAGTCAATTCCGAAGCTCTACTTCATCGTCTTCTTCGCTCCTAGCTGAACAAAGAACATCCTGTTTGCAAGTTACCAAAACCAGCTATATCGTGGGTAGTTTCAGAGGACTAGAGTGGCAAATCCTTGTAATGAGAACTTTGTGATTTGGTCCCAATAGTTTATGTATACAATCGGTATGTTATGTTATTGTTACTAGATAACAGATTGATAGCGATATTGCCAATGAACTGGCAAAACATGGTAATTCATGGGCAAAATGTGGCCTAAATCTTGAAATAACTACTGACACACGATAATAGTGCAGAATGGTATCATCAGATATTCTGTATCAAAAATAAGTGGTTTAAAAAAAACTATATAGTGCGGTAGTAGTAGTATCTTTTATTGTCAGATCTAGGAGCAATTTCCCATAAACCCCAGTAAATGGTCCCCTCTATGATTTTTTTTGTCCGGGTGTTTTTAAAGGTCGTTAGGGTATAAGACATATGAATGTTCAAGTGGCAATAGATTAACACTTAACTGCCCATGATTGAAAACTGGCCACCGTTTAAAAAGCAACTACAGTGCTGAATGGTTGGGTACCAATAGCGGTTATTTAGGATATCCTCAAATAAGGTTTATTAAAATAGATTGCCATGATTCATTTTGATTTGTTTTCAATCAAACACCTCATTTTTAGCATTTTGAGTCCCAAAATATTTCTAATCAACGAGTCTGGATAATACCGAAACTAGTTATGGCGTCAATTCATGGCGGCCATTTTTGATTATTCAAATTTTCTTGCTTATGTTGTCACCTGGAATTCTTGCATACATATTATCTATAGTTTATATTTGAGCAATAGTGTAATTATAAACTTTAGAGTAGTGTAAAGTTCATCCATATGTTACCTTGAATGTTGAAGTCAATTATTCTCAAAATTTACGAAAATGGCGGCCATTTTGGATTTATTCAATTTAGGTTAATAAGAATGTATATATTTTGACTTCTGGTGGTGGTCCATTATCAACAATCTCATGTCAACATTTTTTAACCAAATTATCCTTCTACAATACATGTATGGCTGAAACCACGTTATGGCAGGCAACTTGATGGCGCCATTTTGTTATGCAAAATTCGCAGGCTTTTAATCTACGACTTTGGAAAGTCTATCATGCAGAAATTTTTTAAGTTGAAGTGTCTTACAAGTTTGGTAGTACTCTCGTTTTGCCACTCTACTGTACCCATATGCAAATATCACTCTTGGCCAGCACTAATAGCAATGCTGCGTACGTTTTAGTGTTACCCAGGGGCCATATGGGCACTCATATACCAAGATTTTAAGCTGTGAAGATAATGATCTTCTATGTCACTTGCATGAGGACAAATTTTTGTTTGAATTGTTGGGCGAGTTTTGAAAATGTGTAAAAGATTAGAATAAAAAACAAACACAAACGTGACTCCTCGTCAGCTCTTTTATTACTTGTTTTTCTTTTAAGTCCCCCAATTTTCAAAATTTAATATTAAAGAAAAATATCATTGAACTTATTATATTCCTTACCTATTAACAAATCAAATTAAAATTTGGGCCGAGGAAAAGATCCAAAACTTATTTTAAATCAAATTTGGATTGAATTAAATCTATACATTTAAAATTCCAATCTAATTTGGGATCTTCCCCCTATCTCAATTGCAACCTTTCTGTTTAGGAGAGTGCCATTGCCAACAATTCATAATAATATCTTGTCACCGAGGGATTTCAATGTTGATATGTATCATTGAGGCAAACTTACTAACAGACTTAAATTCTAATTCACTCTTAAAAGATTTGTGTTAAGTTTTTATAAAATTTCGTCCCTAGATGTAGATGGTATGGTAAAGCTTATCCATAACCTTTTGTAACATATCTTTTTACAGCTTACGATTTGAGTTGCTATTCCCTTTCTTACAACATTGTAGTCTTGTAAAGGACGAGGATGATCTTGCATGTTTTTATTTGAAGTTCAAAAATCAATTTCAGCCTAATATTGCTATTTAAACTAATTATAACACACGTCATTCAAACAATATTTAGGATGAATTGATGCATTTTAAAAGTGTGATCTCAAAACTGGGGTCTCAAAAGTCTCATTTATAGCTACATTAACTCTCAAAGCATTCTGACTAATCGATGAATACTCTTATATCCCTAGAGAAAAATTACTCCCAACCCAACTCCCCGCTGCAAAAAGGTGAGGTATCGTTATAGTTCTTGTTAGTTCTCGGGCAAGTTCCGGAAAGAGTTCCATATGTTACCCCTCCTTTAAAGAATTGCTACAGGAAAACAAAATTCTTTTAATTTATGGCCGTGCAATAGCAAAGATCTAAACTCTAAGGCCAAAATAAAAAGGCATTTGTTACTTGTAGAACTTTGAGAAGGGTTGCATATGGGATCTCTTGGCCCAATTGCCCCCTAAAAGGAGGGGGTCTGCTCCGTGCTTTTTTAAATGTGCAAAAAAAAGGCTCGGTCAAGGGAAATTAGGGATGTGAGAAAACCTAGCTTGGAAAAAAATCAGTGGAACCATAACAAGGACATATGTTTTATTTCAGATTCTACATTGATTAAACCCCTTGAAAGAAATAAAATAAGAGTAGGTTACACTTCCGCGCACATTGCAACGAGTGGGTAAAAGGCCCGGGGTAAAAGCAATGCAGTTTATAATGGAATTCTCGAGCTATCCTGCTCACAAACATTTTGTCCCCAGAGCGAGGTGCATGTTGCATAAACAACGCATTTTTTTTTATTTCAGGCCAATTGGCCAAAATGCCTCATACGAGGTCATGTTGTTTGTTAGGGTAGGTAGGAATTTATGCAAACGAGAGGCCAAAGGAAGGCCAGGCAACCGCTAAGGGAAGGAGGGTTGTTGAAACAATTTGAAAATGGCACCACTTCAATTGGTCCTGACCGTGCATCCGCATTTGCCAATGAACTTGCTGGCCGAGACGCAACATTAAGTAAGTATATACACGTGCATGTTGGGCCCAAATAGGAGAAAAGAGCAAAACAGTCTTGAGAATTGAGATAGATATTGTTTTTAACGGTCTCTCTGTCTGTCTAATTGGTGCGTGCTTGGGCCTAATGAGATATATTACATGACATACTGAACAGATCAGCATGATATGCCGACATTATGGGAACTTGGACAACATGGGGTAGGTCTACGGTTACAATACATTTTGACATGAAATCGCCTTTTCAGAAATTCTGTTAAATAGCAGAATCCGTTTAGCATGGCAAAATAGATATGCGGTATCTGAATATGGGAGCAAACAGCTTTTAGTTGATTTCCAGGACATAAAAGGGTTATACACAGTTATTTAACCCCGGTGTTTTATTACCCAATTCAGCACCCCCCTCCACATTTGCGACGTCGTGCAACGCATGGGACTTGGGTTCCACAACGTTTCGTATTATAATAAATTTGTATACTTATTTAAATATCATATCTTTAAAGGTTTAATTAACCCTTAACTGCATAGGGGTGCACTTATCGTTAGTGCATACGGGGGGGGGGGGGGGGGGGGGTCCTAGGACCAACATAACTAGAACCCTTTCCTAAGGATTGTTGTAGATGAAAGTCACACAGTTAGTAGAAGGCTTCAAAGACATCAACCATTATTAAAGAAATAAAAAACTGAAGAAAGTTAGAAAGTTGTTTCAGTAAGAAAAGTAGGGGCCAAACATTTATTTAATTTCCGTCAATGTGCGAAAAAGACACTCATTTTTTCTGCATTTTCTCCGGCATGCTTCGCGTAGACTTGTGCTGATGCTTAATTGGGGAAGAATGAACTATATTCACATTAAAGCACAAACATAAATGTCTAATGCCATTTTATATTTTTTAGGGTACTGTTATAATTAACATAGGTTCCTACAGTAAACCGCTACTGAAAGTATATAAAAATTATTATGGCTGAAATTGGGCCCCTCTTACTTGCAAAATTTTTAAATTAATTATTTACTTGGTTTTATGTACTAGTGCTGCATATTATGAAAATCAGAATCACAGTAACTCAATAAGATTTTTCAGTTTTGTCATGGGCACTTCCGTTAGTGCAATAAGGGGGGGGGGGGGGCTCCTATGGACCCAACCTAATTAACGCAAAACGACGTGATGGATTCTGATATTTTGTTGCCACCAATGCAACGCCGACAACGAAAAAGTTAGACAAATACAAAAAAATATAAACCAAATATATATATTGCAGCGTAAAATCGCCGGGCCGACAAACTAAAGTTGGGTAGCTAGGAACCCCCCCCCCCCCTTATGCAGTTAAGTGTTAAATTGGTTTTCAATATTTTATTATAGGCCCTAAAGTGATTTAAAGTTTTTTTTTTAAACATTTTGTTGCTATTGTTTTAAAATATTGCTTTTTTAAATTCATTTTTACATTTTATAAAAAATTTTATATCTTGAATTAATATTATTTAAAGCGACCCCGGTATAGATATACTGTTATCGAATATAGGAGTCTATTTGTACCCAGATACCAGATATGTTCTGAACAATCCCCACAATACATTGACAATGTGCAGTCCTAACCACATGGTCAGTGTGTAGGATGTAGGATAACAAGTATTTGAAAAAAAAATGTGCCGGGTCGCGGAATGAGTGTAAAGAAGTTGAAGGACACATGAAAGAGCGACAGTAAGTAGACTTGGTTTTCTATTGAGGAGTTGATCTTTCTTGGTTAATAAAAACATGTATAAAAAATAGAAATGAATATTAAGCAGATTAATGTAGAAGATGGGTGATATGTGTATGCGATTGAGTGTCTCTTTCCATAAGTAACATACAACATAGGGTGGTTTATTTCTATAATTGCTTGCGCATGATTGAGAGGACGAATTACAAGTTTTTATGATTCTAAATTGTTGTTATGTTCTATAATGCATGGTATATGATGTGGCAATGTGAAATAAACTGTTTTCTTAATCTGGCAGACAGGTTCCACACACCGGTCATTTGTATTTCTACACTAATATGGGGAGTTGAAAAGACCTTAGCCTAAAAAAGCCCAGTATGTCAAAATTAGGGGGGGGGGGGGGTCAGACCACATGAAGTCGATGCTGAGTGTGTTTCACCCACATAAAACATAAAATATCTGGATAAATACAAATGCACAGCTGTTATTTGTGCGATATTTTGTGCGTGTCACTTCATTAAAGTTTCGACGATTCCATTGAAGAGGAGGGAGGTAGGGTATCCTACAATGCCAATTTCAAAATACAATTTTTGCAGTGGTGTCACATAAGTTTATAGGTGACAAAAGTACCTAAATGAACAGAACTCACTCCCAAAAAACCTTCCAATTTGATTCTTTTGGTCATTCATAAAACTCATGTGTAACCATGAGAGTGTTGGAAGAAAGAAATTGCATTGTGGGAAGAACACTCTACTCTATTTTATTCATGCCTGAGAGGTGTAGCAAGGATGTTATATAGGTAAATGATAATTGACGAGCTGAGTGCATTATGTTAGATAATTCCGTGTGAGTACGAGTTTGTCCACTTTGGAGTCGAGAGCGAAGCCTCAGACCCAAAGCGGACAAACTAGTGCTTACGCAATTATCTAACATAGTGCACTCAGCTACGTCAAATATCCGTCATACACTTAGGCAGGTTCCAGTTCAAATATAAAATTAATAATATGAAAATGTGTGAAAATTACGAAAATACACCCTAGAAAAATTAATAACTTCACGAATTAAAACACCAGCATCAATGGGCCTTCTTACTCAATCACCCGTATCGATCAATTCGCCGTGAGGGGTTATTGTTTGTTGATGGGTAACTTCCATCCGTATTAGTGCTTGGGCCACGAGGTGATATTTGGCATATGGGTAACATGTAGAGTGGCAACAAAACGAGAGTACTAACAACTTGTTAGACACGTCAACTTAAAAATTTCTGCATGATAGACATTCCAAAATAGTAGCTTAAGATGCTATTTTGCTAAACAAAATGGCGCCATTCAAGTTGCTCCCTACATGGTTTCAGCCATTACAATGTCTTGTGAGGATAATTGGTTTATTTTAAAAAATTGTTAACTGAGATGCTTGATAATGGAAAACCACCAGGAAGTCAAATATTATACAATTCTTAATTAAACCTAATTGCATATAAAATCCAAAAATGGCCGCCTTTTCGTTTACATTTTGAGATAATTTGACTTCAACATTCAAGGTATACATGGATGACTTTACACTATCTAAAGTTTATAATTACACTATTGCTTAAAATAAACTATAATATATATGTATGCCCAAGACTTTCCAAGGTGACAACCTAAGCAAGTAAATTGAATAAATCAAAATGGCCGCCATTGAAATTGAGCCAGAACTAGTTTGCGGCTATTCCCAGACTCGTTTGAAGAAAATTATTTTAGGCTCAAAACTGCTAATGAGGTGTGGGATGAAAACAATCAAATGAATTCATGGCCATCTATTTTAATAAACTTTATTTGCATCTATCTAAAATAAAACCGCCTATTGTTACCAAAGCTTTCAGCACTTAGGTTGCTTTTAAAAGGTGGCCAGTTTTCAAGCATGGGCAGTTTAAGTGCTAATCTATTGCACTTGAAAGTCATTGATTAATCGCTAAGACCTTTAAACCCACCCGGACAAAAAAAATATAAGTGCGACCCTTTCTGGGTTTATGGGAAAGTGCTCCTAGATCTGACAATAAAGAATACTACTACCGCCACTTTATATAGTTTTAAACACTGATTTTTGATAAAGAATATCTGATGATCCATGCTTGCACTACACTTATAGTGTGTTTCAGTAGTTATTTCAATATTTTATGCACATTTTGCCCCTGAATTTACATTTTGCCAGTCATTAGCAATTTCGCTATCAATTGTTATCTAATAAAAATACATAAAAACATACCGCATTATACATCAACTATGGACATCACAAAGTTCTCATTACAAGTATTTGCCACTCTAGTCCTCTTGAACACTACGCCACCATATAGCGGTGGTAACTTGCAACAGGATGTTCTTTGGTCAGCTAGGGAGCGAAGAAGAGATGATGAAGTAGGCTCAAGAATGGGGACTACCACAAGGGAGTGTTGCTCGCACCTCTCCTGTTCAAAATCAATACCAACGACCAACCTAGGATGCAGGAACCTGTCGTTTTATCTATGCAGACGATCTTGGAATGAGCGTACAAGATGCAGACTTCACACTTGAAGAGAGACTCTCCAAAGCTTTGGATGAACTCCTAATACTACGAGGAAACCACCTACGTGCAAATTCCGTTCCAAGCCGGGTGTGTGCTTTCCATCTTAGCAACCGTGGAGGCCAACGTCCAGCTTAAAGTACCTGGTCTGGAAAACCCATGGAGCACTGCGATAAACCTCTCTACCTAGGAGTTGGGACCCCGCACTCTTCGTAGGAAGACCACATCAAGAGGACGAAGAGTAAAGAATGTTCACGCAAATAACATCAACCGGAGACGTATAATCCTAGCAGAATTGCTCAACCGTAGTGTAGCGAGCATGCACGAGCGTAGCTGCAAAGTATCTTAATGTGAAGCACCCAATGTTCGGACAGAGACCTGCTGCCATCCGTCTTAAATCCAGAACAGAGTTCTGAGCAAAGTCCACCAACCCTCTTGATCAGTCTCTAAGCATTTAAGGAAGTATAATCTTACTGGTATTTGAACCTGGTCGAGATTCATACACCGGAGCTGACTCCCATGGGCTGAAGGCGATGCCCCCAGTTGAGAACCAGAATTGGCCGAGCTAGGGTTTCCTTGTAGAAGTGAGGCTACCTGGGAAGCAGATCAGGACCATACTGTGTTGTGGAACAGACAACAAACAAGCGGAAAGGAAAATCTCTTGGTCTGCCCATTGGCGCAACAATGGCCTGTCTGAAAGATCAACCCATGGCAATAAACTGGGAATCAGCCATTTTAAATGACTCCTGGCCGGCTTTTCATAAGATGTCTTCGTCCAACACAATGAGTACGTATACATTTTAGCAGGGAATGGCCCCATCAGACATCTGTCATAGTGTAACTAGCATGCAGAGCATGCTCTGTTCAGTAATCTAATGTTAAGGCACCCTTATGTCTGGACAGAGACAGCTGCACCCACCTTAATTACAGAGAGAGTTTCTTAAGCAAAGTCCAACCTCTTGAATCAGTCGCTAAGGAGTTTAAGAGAGTTGCATTGTGGAAAGAAAAAAAGACTGCTTATCAACCAAGTATAACATTCATTGGTATTGAATCACGGGATGGAGCATTCTTCCACCTGGAGCTGACTCTGCGATTGTTTTCAACAGATGGATAACTAGAATCAGCCGCTCTAAGGTTTCTTTGCAGAAGTGGGCTACTGGAAGCAGTCCAGGACACTACTGTGGTTGTGGAACAGAACCACAAGACAATGGAGCATCTCTCTGCATGAAGGTTCAGACAGTTCTCAATGGAGGGAAGGATGGCCAAGTCGTTCCACTTCTTTGAGGGGTGATCTAGTTGCACTACATGTAAACTTTTGAAGTTTGTAAACGTGGGGATTTGAGGAGCTTTTATCAGACATTGCCTTGGCAGCAAATGCGCTGACAGAGTAACATCAATTACTGTATATGAATGCATCCCTTTGATGTACCTGTCTTGAGTTCACACTTCATAAACATATGCAGCTATGCATTGTTGAAGGCCAGGCGGAGGAGCAGTTCAATTGATTCAAACTTGGGTGCAGGATGGTGTGCAGAAAAAGGAGTGGTGTCGGTCTCTCTTGCCGAGCGTTTTAGAGATGGGTACTTCCTCGAGCCAAATGCACAAAATGCTACAAGTGACATCTAATCTCTCTCCTCTCTCTCCCCCCCCTCTCTCTCTATCTCTCAGTGTTTCTACTGGCTGATGAATTTCTTTGCAAACTTCAAAGAGTTCATGTTCTTAGTATGTAGCTAGGTCAACCATCAAAGATGAGAACAAATTGCTGTTACTAATTGTTTTAGAAGCAAAGAAAGCCAAAATGAATCTGACCTGCTTCGTCTATGTGAGGACTGCCTATTACCCTTCAGGCAGATGGGGCCACACTATATGGTGCCGGAGAAGCCTCTCCAGACACTTCAAGCCCCAATGTCATGGATAAGATTGTACGTCCGGAAGTAATTTGATCATCAAGTGGCTGAATGGCAAAAACCTGCTGCAGAGTGTTTTAGAGTTCTTACCTGCAATAATGCCCAAGAGTTGGGCAAGTTGGCCAGACTGTGTATGTAGGGCTAATGGGGGTCCTGTAACAGATTGGTTTCACGATGACAATGTGAAAAATGAAAGTTGAGGTCATTACATTGGACAGTTCTTGGTGCTTATGGGACGCGGGAAGAGAAGACAGACCTATTAAAGGAGGCAAAATATACAGATAACTAGATGGCAAATGACTTGTAATGAGAAACTTTGTAATTGGGGAAAGGAATTCCTGCCATTTGCTATCCTGACCTGACCACCTTTTTTTTTTAAGTTTGTCCTCCCTTCTACTTTTAATACTTCTCTCTTCACCTTTAGTATATGCGTTGGATAAAATAAAGGTATTTATGCCCAAAATTCCGCATCATATATCTCTAATTAATTGAAATAACTACTGAAACACATTGTAGTACAATTATGGATCCTCAAATATTCTACATGCACATTAGTGCTTTTTCATATAAAAAACTTATGTATATAGCCACATTTATCCGAGTGTAATACATTAACACTTAAAACGCCCCCAGGATTCAAAGTGGCATACAATTCAAAAAGCAACGCAAGTACAAATGCTAATTTAGCAACATGGAGACCATTTGGGATATGCAAATTAGGATTTATTAAAAATGGATGGCTATGAATCATTTTGGTTGTGTTTAATCAGCATCTCATTTTAGCCGTGTTTTGTGGGGAGTTTGTACCTAAATATTTCTTCTATGAGTCAGGATATGGCCGCAACTATTAAGGGCAATTCCACTGGCGGCAATTGTTTTTGCAAATTAGCATGATCAAGTTGTCCCCTTGAAGTCTTGCATGCACACATGTTAGAATAAGAGTGCAATAGTTAATTGTAAATCAGGTAAGATTCATCCTGTGTACCTGACAAATGGAAGTTTGTAAAGTCAAATTGGGCTCAAAATTACGAAAAATGGCGGCCATTTTGGATTTCTGCAAATTAGGTTTTAATTAAAAATGCATGGATGATTTGAGTTCTGGTGGTTGTCCATTATAAAAAGCTTGTGTTAGCATTTTTCACCTACAAGAATTTACTATCTAACAAGACAGAATATGGCCGGAAATAATTATGACGAAACGAAATTTCAATTCAAAGGCGGTCCATTTTCTTTATGCAAATTAGCCTGCTTAGGTTGGTCACCTTCGAAGTCTTGTATAACGACATGTTTATAGTTATATTAGTACAAGGTGTAATTTGCAAACTTTAAAAAGTTTTGCTTGTTATCATGTGATATGATACCTTGACATTGACTGTTAAAGTCAAATTGGCTCAAAATTTATGAAAATGGCGGCTATTTTGGACTTAGCAGGTTAGGTTTTAATTAAAAGTATGATTTGAGTTCTCAGACTGGTGGTTTGTCCATTGTCAAACACCTCATGTTAGCATTTATTCCCACTAAAAGAAATCCTTCTAAATGACAACATATGGCTAAAACTAGTTATGGAGCAGCAATTTCAATGGCGGCATTTTGTTTATATGCAAATTGGCAGGCTTAAGCTACTACTTTGGAATGTCTCTCATGCAAAAATTACTTATAGATGATGTTTCTGAGTAAGTTGATACCACACCTGCTTTGCCACTCCTGATGGTACCGACAAACCTATCTGGCCCAAGGACTATATAATACCCGTTTTAAAGCCATGGTTCATTTGGAGGCTTACAGCAGATTCTTACGGAAGCGCATTATACACAAGAGGTGGAATGCCCGCAGCAACAAATATGCAGGTATAGCCTTTCAGTTATACCAACTATGGATATATTTGAAGTTGGATCCTCCAAGTACAAGGTCTTTATGTGTTGAGTCCGATCCTTTAGGCCAAGTACTAGTGTGGTCTATTTGACATGGATCTGTGGGTTCACACTCTCACACATGAAGACCTTTGTATGTACACAACATGTCTTACATGGCCTATAATATAAAATTGGTTAGTTTTTAAAATCATTTGTTATTGTGCCACCACCAAATGAATCGGCAGCCTCAATGGAATATAAACTGCATGTTGAAGGATTGTGGTGGCAGAATACTTAATCCATCCCGTTTATTGTTAAAGTGGATAATATTCATATAAACAACAGCACTGCCAATTCACGCCCATATGAGGGGTATTGACAAAAGCTATTACGGC